>RJWH01002372.1:0-239925 GCA_004363575.1 Solenodon paradoxus | reverse complement strand
GCCAGGATAGCAGGAAGATCTCCCCAGCCCAGCCCACCAGCCACGGCCTCCATCTTCCCTCCAGTCACAAGCCAGCGAATGGAGAAGTCTGCTGTGAACCCTGCTTGCTGATTAGCCAGCTCCCAGGACGACGGTGATTAACCAGATGTGCAGCTGGCTCAGCCACTTGCTAAATGAGACCTCACTTGGCCTGGAACTTTCCAGGGCCCCTGGGCCCAGCCATCTTACCAACTCTCCCAAATGCAGCAGCCAGAAACTCCCCCACAGAAAGACTGGGAACCCAAAAGGCAGGGTTCTGCTGCCCACCCCCAGTCTGGCCTGCTAATCCTGTTTACCCTAGAGACACACAGCCCTGCACACGCCAGGGAGATGTTTCCAAGGCTTCCCAGTGGCTTCCTGAGTGATTTTGTCTTTTCTCTTCTTAATCCCCTTCCAACAAACTCTGAGCTTCCCTGGAGCAAAAGAAGCCAGGAACACAGGTGCTGTCCCCAGCATGGGAAGCAGGAGCATCTTCCTGCCTCCGACAGAGGACTGGTGGGAGGGGCATCAGTCAGGCCTGGCCTTGGAGAAGAATTGAGCACTCTCCTCCTGCTACACAGCCGCACGTGGAGGGGTGGGAGCAGCTGGTCTCTGACTTGCTGGGCCTCGGGAAGGTCATTAGACTCTGGCCCAGCCTAGTAACTCAGTCCTCAGATAGGGTGGAGAAGGAAAGACTCACACACTCCCTCCCTGCCCAGGGTCTTCTCCAAACACAGAGCCTCTGCTGAGTTGCAGGGTCAGGATTCATCCTCTATGCTTATCCCCCCAGGACCTCTTATTATCAGCTACATTGGCACCAGAATGACTCTTTAAAAAAAAAAAAAAAAATGCTCTTTGTTCCCCTGCTTAATATTCCACGGACCCCAGGGGCACTGGTGAAAAGGCCCATCTCCTCAGCCTGACTTCACCTTCAGCTTTCCCTTTCCAGCCCTTCTGGAGACCTCCCACTCCTTTCAGCATTCCCTGGGCCAGTGCCTCAGCCCATGCGGGGTTCCCTGATTTCCCTGCCCTTCCCTTCGCCCCTCCACACTGCACCTGCGCACTCTGCCTGCTGCCCCCTCATTGGTCGCCAGAACCCAGGGTGCCTCCCAGCAATTCCTCATCTCAGTTCCAGCTCCACGTCCTCTGTGACCGCTCCCCATCACGTTCCTGCGCCTGTTAGAGCTATTGGATCACTGATCTCTCCCGAGTCTGGGAACCTGTGCATTCCAAGTCCATTTCCGAATCATCAATGCGACCCCAACACTGACCGGCATGGGGTCTGATACAGTGTCAATCGTGTGCCCAACGCATCCACGAGGCAGGGAATGCATGAATGCACTGTGAGCCCCTCCCCATTCGGGGTTCAGGAAGGTAGGCAAAGCACACTCCCACAAAGGCACCACTGTAAGCAGCCCGTAGGCGCTGTCTCAACTGAGCCAGGATGGGCAGGAGGAAGTTGATGGGAGAGGCTGGGCGGTGTCAGGGAAGCTGCCGGAGGAAGCACACAGAATCACTAGAGATGGGGGGCGCGGCAGCGGAGAGAAGCAGAAGAGCTCATGTGGGCTGAGGGTCAGCTACAGCCACCTGGCCCTGGGCCAGAACACCAGTGAAGGAAGGTGAGGGGCAGTGTGGCCGAGAAGTGATGGCCCCCAGCAGATCACATTGAGAGCCCCTGATCTAGTGACCATCTAATAGCCCTGTGTAATATTCTTCCTGGGTACCATGCCAGGACTGTTTGATCCCAGGCCACTGTAATCATTGGCTAGTATGAAGTTGCAGGTGGCCCCCCATGCCAGACTGCCGGCAACAAATACCTCACTGCCAACTCACAGCAGATGAGACACTGGGTTTATATCACAGAAGCAGTGCAGCAGGCTTGGATGAAGATGGGAAACTAGTAACATGATCCAGCCTTTTTCTCCTGCCCCAAATTCTTAGAAAATGCCATTTAATATTTTATATGAATTAATTTTTAATAGCAGTGTAAAATAAGAAGGGGAGTCCTTAGCAGACCAGAAATTATGAGGCATCCCCAAAAGTCAGGAGGCAGGACTGGCTACAAAATTTTCAGGGCTCATGCAAAATGAAAATGTGGGGGCCCTGATTCAGAATAATTAAGGATTTCAATCTGGCAATAGCAGATTAGAGAATCGAATCAAGCATGAGTTCCTGCTCAGTGTGGAGCCCAAATGCCCACAAAATCCACCCAGGAGAGAGGAAACCATAAGCTCAGTCCTGCGACAGAAGGCCTATGTGGCCTGAGGGGCATCTCAGAGGTAACAGCGTCTCCTCGGTAGAAAATACAAGAGCAGAAAAAGCTTTTACAGGTGTCTGGGCATCCATAGCAGATGAGCCAGGTGCACTAGTGCTCCCCACAATACCAGATTGTGCCAAGCAGAGGCACCTGTCCCCAGGTGTGAGAAGGCATGAACAGGACACCCTGGAAGGCTGGAAATACCCAAGAGGAATAAACCAGAAGCTAATGGCTCAACTCACCCAGCACAATTTCTACCCTCCCCAGTAATTAGATGATAGCAGGTTACAGCAACAGATCACGTCGCCCAGAGACAGGTGAAGAGGGAGCTGCAGATACTAAGCAGAACCCACATTTACAAAGAAGAAAACCATCAATGACTGAAGGAAGGGAAGCATAGGGAAATGGATCAGTGATTCCTTGAATCGACTTATTATTATAACACTTCGTGGTTCCCAAGTACCAGAATCACCTCAAGGTGATCTAAACCTGGATTCTGAGACCTACTTGCAGAGTTTCAGACTCAATAAGTGTGGGGTGGTCTCCAACATCCACATTTCTAACAAGTTTGCAAGTAACGATAATGCTATTGGTCTAAGGACCACTCTTAGAGAACCACAGAGCACAAACAAGAGCTGGAGGATGAATGGCAGAAAAAATGGCTTTCTGGAAAGCTGGCGACAGAGACATTCATGAGGACTGCCAAGCAATGACTGCTTCCTGCCTCTCAGTGAGAATGTGACCTTGATGATACTGTTTGCTTCAAAAACAAGAGTCCTGATTGTAAATAGTACCTTAAATGACAGCCCATAGACTATTAGTGTGAATTAGCAAACCCTGAGCATGAAAGATCAATGAGAGAGCAAGGACCAAATGGAATTTATCCCAGAAATGCAAAGTTGTTTACCACGTGAAAATCAATCACTGTCATAGGGGCATCATATTCATAAAACCATATAATCATCTCGATAGATGCAGAAAATAAACATTTGGCAAAATCCAATGCCCTTTCATAATAAAAGCACTTAATAAGCTAGGAATAAGAGGGAACTTCCACAACCAGATAATGGACAACTAGAAAATATCCACAGCTAGCATCGTACCGATGGGTAAAAGACTAAAGACCTTTCCCTCTAAGAAGGGGAGGAAAATGAGATGTCAGCTCTCACCATTTCTATCCAATATTATACTAGTCATGGAAATTAGGCAAGCAAAGGAAATAAGAGACATCCAAGTTGGAAAGGAAGAAGGAAAACTACCTCTTTTGAAGATGACATGGTCTTGTATATGGAAAATTCTAAGGACTCCCCAAAACACAAAAATTAATAGCTGGATTCAGCAAAGTTGCAGATAGAATATCAATATACAAAAATCAATTGTATTTCCATATACATGCAGTGAAAGAAAAATCTGCACATGAAATTAAGAAAACAATTTTTAAGTTACAAGAGCATCAAGAAGAGTAAAACAGGAATAAATTTAAGAAAACAAATGCAAGATTTGTTCAGTGAAAACTGTAAGATATCATTGAAAGAGATGAAAGAAGACTTAAATAAGTGGGGAAACATCCCACATTTAGGACTGAAAGACTAATATTGTTAAGTATGGCAATGTATCCTAAATTGATCTATGGATTCAACACAATCCTATGAAAATCCCAGCTGGCTTCACAAGTTGATTCTAAAATACAGATGGAAATGCAAGACTCACGGAATAGTCAAATAAACTTGTAAAAGAAGAGTAAAGCTAGTGGACCCCACTTTCTGATTTCAAACTTAACTGGTGTATTGTAATCAAGACTATGATGTACTCACATAAGGATATATATACACATACATACACACATATATGTATGTGTGTGCATATACATGGCATAGAACGAGAGTCCAGAAATAAACCCACTTATTTATCATCAATTTATTTTTTACAAGGATGCCAAGACAATTCAATAGAGGAAAGAAGAATCTTTTTAAAAAACAATGCTAGCATAACTAGTTCCCCATAAACAAAAGAATGACTCTCAATGTGAAACAAAGACCGAAATAAAAGAGCTAAAACTATAAGACTCTTCAGATAAAACATCAGAGTAAATCTTCATGATCTTGTGTTTGGCAATGGTTTCTTAGATATCGCATCAAAAACATAAACAATAAAAGAAAAAAATAAATTGGACTTCCAAAAATTTTTAAATTTGTGCTCCAAAGGACATTATCAATAAAGTAAAAAGATAGCCTATAACAGGAGGCAAATATTTGTAAATCATACAATTGATAAAAAGCTGATATCCAGAATATGTAAAGAACTCTTACAAGTCAACAATAAAATGACAAGGAATCCAATTTTAAAATGGGCAAAAAAATTGAATAAACATTTTCTCAACATTTCTATGTTCAATAAGCACATGAAAATATATTCAACATCATTAGTCATTAAGGAAATGCCAATCAAAACCACAATTTTATATTACTACACACTCACCAGGATGATTGTGAGATAATAGAAAATATATATTGGTCTCTGCTTCTGGTTCCAGACACAGGGTTCCTGAAACCCTTGTCATTTCCCAGGTGATAGGCTTATCTTTTATCTTTTGTTCTAATGAGGCAACCATATACTATTGGGATTTTTCTGGAAGATTTATTGCATGAGCACGATTGATCATTAACTCTACTCAGAGTTTGATCTTTCTGGTGACCAGCCCACATCTAGTGGTCATTCGGGAGCCCACTTATCTCCCATTATCTCTGGAGAGATAATGTCATAACCAAGTTTAACTATGGAACACCCCAGCTTGTGTTCCAAAGAATTGCTGGGTGTGAGAAAAAAACCTTCCCATGCCTGTATGAAGACTAGAGGAGATTCAGAAGGAAGAAACACAGAGTTGGGAAGAACTAGATGTTTTCCCTACACAGAAGGAGGAAAAACAGAGTTTTTTCTTTACAACGGCAATACTCAAGAAGACAGAAAATAGCCGGTGTCAGAAGGAGTATGGAGAAATTTGAACTCTTGCACAACGCTGGTAGAAATGCTGAGTGGTGCAGCTACTTTGGAAAATGTTCTTTCATTTCTTCAAAAAGTTAACAGAATTACCATAAAATGCAACAATCCCACCCCCACCTGGGTACCCAAGAGAACTGGAAATATGTACACACAAAACGTGCACATAATACTTACAGTAGCATTATTCATAATAATTAAAAAGTAGAAACAACCCAAATGTTTGTCAGCTGATGAATGGATAAACAATCTGTGCTATATTCACACAATAGAATACTATTCAGTCATAAAATGGAATAAAGTGCTGATCCATGCTACCACAGAGATTAATCTCAAAAACATTACGCTAAGGCGAAGATATCAAACACTAGTGTTTGATTCCATTTATATGAAATTCCAGGGAATTGGGGAGAGAAAAATGGGAGTGAAGGCTAATGGGTAAAGGGCTTCTTTTTGGGATGATGAAAATGTTTTGGAACTAGATAATGACAATGGCTGTACTTCATGAATATACTAAAACCCACTGAACTGCATACTTTAAAGGGATGATTTTTATAGTGTGCGAATTATGTCTCAATTTAAAAATGAACTTGGCAAGACCTGCTTTATTTGGACAATGTTAATGACAGCTGTGTGAGTCCTCAGATTGTGAGAAGCAAGTTGCTCTTACCCTGTTTTAATCTCACTTGCAGATCTTTGGCTAATCAATCCAATCTGAAGTGTGCGTGGTCTAGCTGCATGCTCCTCTAACCTACCAGAAAACTCTGAAACTTAGAAGAGCAAGAAGAGGGGGACTTAAAAAGCATAGAATAAGTTGGTGGAACCTATGTATCAAAATCAGGTTGTTATGAAAAGGAGCCAACAAGAGCGCATGGAAATGAAAAGATGGCTGTTTGAGAAAAAACAAAATGCTCCTGGATGTGCTGACCAGAAAAAATAGAAACAGATGAATAAGAGAAAATTGATGTTAGATAGAACCAAGGAATTCTTCCAGAATCCAGCAAGGACTGGAAAACAAGTATAGCAAGGGCAAATTGAGGTATAACTAATCCTAACCTCTACCTAATAAAGTTTTGGAAGGAGGAAACAGAGAGAAAGGAATACTTGAAGAAAAACAATTTAAATCACAGTACACAGGATACAGGCATGACAAGCAACATGACCCACAGACTTTATTTGTGACTTCAGAGTACAAAGACTACATATTTTAAATGGCAAAGTTTCGAGAAGAGGGGAGAACAGATCGCCCACAAATTTACATCAGACTTCTCGCCAGCCACACTAAATACAAGAAGACCATGAGGAATACCTTCACAGAGAGTTGGCAGCATGATTATGAACACAGGCAAACTCTCATTCAAATGAGAAGGCAAAATAAAGACATGTTTAGAAATATAAGGAATTGGGAAGTTACTATCCTGTCTCTATCTGAAAGAGTTACTTGAGGAGATAGTCTAGTGAAAAGAGAAAGTAAACTCATGAGGAAGTAAATGCATAAGAAGCAGCAGTGATAATTGTACACTAAAAAGGGTAAATTTTATGGAATGTAAGTTATACCTCAATAAACTCAACTGAACAATGATAAGGAGGGGAAGGAGGAGGAGGAGAATAGAGGAGGAGAAGGAGAAGAGAAAGAGAGGAGGGAGGAGGGGGAGAAGAGGAGTCAGAAGAGGAGATGAGGAGGGGAAGAGATGACAGTACCACAGTTAAGATCAAAAAGAAAGCCTGCTGTATTACTCTAGCTACTCAGCATCCAGCTAAAGATCCAGTGCAACGCAATATAACAAGAAAAATAAATTATCGTATAAAGATTGGCAGTGATATGACTGTTAAGATTTATGAATGATAAGACACTCTTCCTAGAAAACTCCAGAGAGTCAACTTCCAAATGAGAGCTGCTAAGAAAATGCAGTCAAGCAGAATGATTCAAGAGAGTCATATTTCAAATGCATATCAGACACATCATTTCTATCCAGAAGATAATAAAGAACTCCCAAGAACCAATAAGAAAAAGATAAATAGTACAATAAAAAATGAGCAAAAAACATGTCTAAGGAATTCAGATAGGAAGAAATAGGATTGGTCAACGTATTTCTGAAAAGATGATTAATCTCACTGGGAACCAAAGAAGGACAAATGAAACAATAAGAAAATATTCTCAATTTTAAAGTTTTTTATAATAGTCTGTTAACATCGTGGGGAAAGGTTTAACTTAATCCATCGTTGGTGCAACTATGAATTTGCAGTCTTTTTAGGAAAATTGTTTGGCAGTTATCATTAGAGTTTTCAGTGCTCATACTTTTATCCCATAAAGCATTGTCTTAATGATGAAAAAATTCCAATGTCTATCAGTACAGAATGATCAACGAAGTTGTGGTACAACTATCGTAGAAATATTATGATACAGGTTAAAAGAATGCATTGAATTCACATATAGTCACAGGAAAACTCTCCAAGATCAACTGCTAAAAGAAAAAAAGCAAATTGCTACAGTAATGTGTCATTTGATCTGTCTTCAGAGAGATAGCCTTCACACTGCAAAACTGAAGAGAGGTCCGCAATGGAAGAGGTAATGAAGGGAGACCCTTTTGTGTTTGTGTTATTTTATTTTGCTTGACATGAAGGTATTCAAGAAATAAGGTGAATATTTGTGCTTCAATGTTTGCATTGTTCACAGTAGTTAAAGGTTGACACGTGTCCATCAACATGTGAATGGCTAAACGAAATGTGATGCAGTCACACCAAGAAATATTCTCCAGCCTTATAAAGGAAGGAAATCTTGTCACACACTACAACGTGGATGAAACTTCCAGAAATGGTGCTAAGTGAAACAAACAAGACATAAAAAGGCAAATGCTGCATGAGTCTACTTATATAAGGTAACTCGTGTGGTCGAAGTCGTGGGACAGAAGGTAAGACGGTAGTTCACCAGGGGTGGGCAGTGGAGAAGAAGTGCGGAGTTTCTAATGTGTGCGAGAGTTCCTGTTTGGGCAAGTGAAAAAGTTCTGATGGAGGGTGGTCACAAAAGGGTAACTAGAAAATGGTTAAAGTGGCAAGTTTTGTATTACGTATATTTTGCCAAATTTTAAAGTGTTAAAGACAAATAACAAGACAAGCACTTATTAAAAAACAGCGATGATAATAATAATAAATGAAGTAGACTGTGCTGATGCTGAAAGATCCCTTGTCATTAAAATCGTGTGTGATATTTGTGGCAGAAGCAGAGGAAGCTACAAGCTGGAGACAAAAATAGAAGATGGCATCGAGGAAACCATGGAAGAAAGACATGAATCAAGACTCCAGGGGTAGAGGCTGAAAATCGTGTAGTTAACTCCACCGGCTTGGCCCAGCCTGTGGAGGTTGAGAGGCTGAAGGGGAGCCCCCAGTAGGGACACATCCCTGAAGGGTTCTTCCATCCATAAAGGAACTTTGAAAAAACAAAAAACAAAACCTCTTTTTAGGGAGGCAGCAAAGAAATCATTCACAGTGAAAAAGAAAAAGTCACACATGAGTAATTAAAACCCTAAGCCTGCACCGCAGATGGGTGTGGAGTCTAAATTTATACCACCCATAGAATGGAAACACTAAACTGTAAATTTAGCATAGAAAATGTCCAAGATTAGTGACTCAGCCCAGCAGAAGCACAAGACTGGTCTCCCAAAGGACATTTTTCACAACGTGGGGCACGCAAGAATCTCACTGGAAGGGAGGCTGGGAGAGCAGTGACCACAGAAGTTGAAAATAAAAATGAAGACACAAAACTCCTCAGGTACATTAATGCACACTTGCACACACACACACACATACATACACACCCCCAGAGTGAACACCCTCAAGAACTGGAGCTAGAGCTGTATGAAAATGCAGTCTGTGTTTTAATGACTTAGTAGAAGATCAAAGATGGAATGAAAACAAGTTTTGGGAGGAAAGCTCCACTTGGAACGCATCACGTGAGGAGAATGAGGCCATCCAGGCAGAGGTCAGAAGAAAGATCTAAGTCTGGGGCCCAGGAGAGCGGTTTCGGCTGCGGAGGAACTCAGGTCATCACCCAGGGTGGCTGTGGCTAGCCGCAGAGTGAACCTTGAGAAATTTCGGTCCCTGTGCTAGCCGGCTGGAGGGTAGGAAACTGGACCGCGGCTGCAGCCTAGCGCTGGTTTACACCGCCAGTGGTGCCCATGGCATTTCCAGGAGCTTTTCAGAACTTCCTCTCCCCAAGTAGTTCCCAGGGCCTCGCCCCTTCCGAGGTCCCCAGCAGGCTCTGATCATCTCGACAATGCTGAGAGCTCCTAAAGGTGACAGTGCCAGTCTACTTGTCCTTACTTGTCCCCAGCATTTAGCACCGCCTTGGGTCCCTGTGCTGGCTCCATAAACGAATGTGGAGATGAATGAAATTAATATGTGTGTTCTGTCGTGTTGTGGGAATTCACATTATGAATTCACAGAGGAATGAGGCTCAGAAGGAGCTGGAAACACCACTGGTTTCCTCCCGCCCCCTCTTCTCTCCCTCCCTCCTGCTCCCCATTTCACACGGGGAGGAAACAGCCTCAATCTGGACGCAGGCAGGCACTGCCCCCAATTCATCCTCTATGAATGCAATCGTACCTGTGCGGTATCACTCACGCTTCTCCCCCTCTTCCATTATGGTATTTACCTGTTATTGAATACACTTTGCAGGTATTAGCTCACTGAATTCCTACAATGTTGGACAAGCCCCCTCTGCGGATGAAGGAACTGAGGCTCAGAGCCACGATGTTGCAACTTCCCTGGCCAGAAAGCCACAGAGTTGCAGGGCCAAGACTCCAACCCAGAATCCTGGCACCCCAAGGCTGTCTTGTCCCAGCCCTCCCAGCCACACTGTCTCTGGCTCACACTCTCTTTAGCGCACACTGCAAAAGTCAACGCAACTCTTCTGCAGATAAGTGGGGGTGGGGTGGGAAGAGGATGGCCACATGGGTGGCAAGTACAAGTCTGGATCTGTCTTTAAGTCTTCCAAGCTCTCCTAGGGCAGGACCTGGAATCCGTGATCTCTCCTGGATCCTATCCAGGGTCCCTATGGTTAAAAGCTACAAAGGCATGACTGTGAAGACTGGGAACACTGAGTCATCTCGGAAATGGCCCTGGAGAACAGATTCATAGCCTCCCTTTCGTGTGAATGTGACAGTGATTTGGGAGATTCTTTCCTTTAAAACTCTGGGTTTCTTGGTCCTGACTTCACAGGGACACAGAAACAACCCTGGTCTTGGATTCAGAAGACCAACGATCTGAACATGATACTGCCACCAATTTGGAGGACCTCAGGCAAAAGGCAGATTCTCCACATCATGGATTTTCCATTTGTAAAATGAGACAATAATCCTAGGCCCGCTAAATGCGTTTCTCAGCATGGGCACTTGGGCATGGGGAGGGCTCTGAGCCAAGGAGACAGAGGTGGGGAAAGGAAACAGAGACTACAGGCAAGATAGCCATCTCTTGGGCTGGGCCAAAATCATCTTCCTGAATGCCTCTTCATAATGGGACCCAGTCCCGACCATAAGTGAGATATCATGGATCTGGGAGAGGAAGGAAAAGGGGAGACAGGGAACAGAGGTACCCATTTTCCTCATGTGTCAGCTGAGATCGTGTGACCCCCCTCAGCGATGATCTTCACTTTCAAAGCCTGGCCCCATAGCTCCATTTCAGGAGCCCTTCCTCAGTCCTCCTCTCCGGCCGCCTTCTGAAAGTCCAGCCTCTCCCGTCTGGTTCCAACAACCCTTCACTTAATACTGCCTCCTTCACCTCTTGATTTGCACTGGATCCCACACCACAACACCTTTGGGTCCTCCTACCAAGCACTTAGACACAGCAGGTTCCCAGCAAACATTCTGTGAGTAATGAAAATAGTCACATAGCTGATGGATGGAGGTCTCATAGGAAAAGCCGTTTTGCTGCATCAGCTCCTGGTCAAAACTCCCCTCCGCACAAAGTCTCCTGGGTTTATCTCCAGCCACATTCTCCTTCTTCTACAACTCAATCAGAGTAAGTTACAGTCCCCACTACTGTCCCTCTCTCCTGTCCCTTCAGTTGCCACCCTACCTTAACCAAGAGGTTCTGACACAGTCTGTCAGCCTACCGCCTGTCCTTAACCCCCCATGCTGCTGGGGTGCTCATCCTATGGTCAAAGAGAACTTGACTGACATACCCTGGAGCTGTTTGCCACAAAAGAACCATCAGAAGTCCCCATACAAATCCCTGCAGGTCATAGAAAGCAGGGGTCACAGGCTCAGGAAGGGGAAATGCCCAGAGAGATGGATGACTCTTCATAGAAGAACCATGTCCTACCTCCACATTACCAGCACTTCAACCCACCCTGCAGCATGAATGTACATACCCTGGTCATGAGAGAAACAATCTCACCTTGATGTTCCTCCAGCTTCCCCATAGTCTCAATCTGCTCCACCAGGTCATTTGAATTCCATTGGCTCATCCCAATAAGGATAGCATTTTTCCCTTCAGCCATCTCCTCTGTGGACAGAAACAGAGAGGGGCATGAATAGGCAGGGCTGTATATAGGCAGCCCAGTGGAAGCGCACATCTGGGGGAGTGCTTACTTCTTCCTTTGGGTTGAGGTGCAGTTCAACTATCACAAGCATTGATAGTTACAAACAGGGATGAGGCATTCAGGAATTTTTCACTGCAATAAGGCAATGTTGCACCCTGCTGGGCCTCCACTTGTCATCACAAAAGAAAGAAAGTCATGAAAGAGACCAAAAATCCATAGACTATTCCATTATTATTGTGAAGCTGTATTTCTTGAAATACAGTATTTGGGGGAATAAAAACAAAATCTTGCCACTTGCTAGCAGGTTGGGTTTTTTTGTGTGTGGGGAGGGGGAGTAAGGTATTTGACTTCTCTGAACCTTAGTTTTCCCATCAATAAAGTGGGTCTGGCAACATCCAATCCACAAAATGATGGTAAGGGTTAAGTGAGAAAATAGATATAAAGTTCTTGGTACATGGGGATGTTCATAGATGAGAGACATGATGATTATTCCTTCACATGAGAAGTGAGTTGCCATCAGTACTTGCGTGAGGCAGGAGCAGGCCTGGTGTCCCTGGAGAACAGTAGGCTTCAGCACTAAACAGACTGTGAACTATGTGGAACCCTTAGACCATGCCTCAAACTTATGACCCTCTTAATGCCTCTGCTGCTCCCACTAACACTGTCTCTATCCTGTCCTTTCCCAGTCTGAGGTTAGGAAGGAGATGGTGGGCTTGTATTCCCTAACCACACTGAAACAAGACCCTGGTGCAGTCCCTCATCCCAGAAACGACATATCAAGATCAAAACCCATAGGAATGCCTCCCTGCCCCATTAACACACACTCTTAATAGATGGACCTTCCTGGTGAAGAGCTTTGTGCCCTTTCTCACATCACAGACATGAAAGGGTGTCGAGGAGCTCATGATAATCCAGAATAAAGGGATGAGATTTGTCTCAGTGCCAAAGAACTTTACCGACTAGATGGAACCAATACGGCGGAGCTGAAACTTGGGGAGCTGTCCAGAGTTCTGAATCACTCGAACTCAATCATCTAGACCTCAGTTCTGGCTGGGGCACCTCCTGCTGCCTTATTTGATTTATTTAATGACACCTCCTGCCAGCTTATTTGATTTATTTAATAACACTTATCAAATCCTTATACACGTTGGGATTGTTATAAGTGATTTACAAACATTAACTTAATGCTCACAAGAACAATAAAAAGGTGCAATTGCCATTACCTCATTTTATAGAAAAGGAAACTGAGGCATGTAATAGCTCACCTATTTGCCTAAGGTCACTGGCAAGAGCCAGGACTAAAACCCAGATATATTTGTTATTTAATAGTCCTTGTTAAGCCCTATCTTCTTGATGGTCTGTCCTCAACATTCTGTACTTAGCTGTCTAACACTCAAACCAAACACCAACTTACTGAGCCCAGCGTGTTTCATCTGGGCACTAGTTTATGCCTCTAGACAGAACTGTGATCTAGGCAGAACCCTAAGCAGGTGCCAGTCCCAGCTCTCCTACAAATGAGCCTGTGTCTCTGCACATGTTCCTCCACTGTTCTTGTTTTCTTATCTCTTAAATGGGAAGGACAATTCTGGATCTACAACTCTGTCTAGCAAGTTGTCACTGGGACAAATAATACAGTAAATTTGAAATGCACACACATGCCAAAATACTGAAAACAATATGAGACAGTATTGCTGCTGGGAAAACAATATCAGGAAAGAAACTCAATTCTGGTGGTAGACTGACAGCTCGCCATCTGCTAGCTATCTGACCTTGCACAATAACTACAGCTTGAGGAGCCTCAGTTTCCTCCTCCATAAAGTGATATCACAGTAGTGCCTACATCATAGGTTTGCTGCATTATTAAATGAGGCAACATAAGTCAGGTGTTTGCAAGTATGCCCATCACAGTAAGAGAACAGACTTGGACAGCAATGCATGGAGATGGTGGTAATTACCACCACACCGAAGCATGCAGTGATGAGTCCCAGGATCCACTCTCAGTCTCAGTAGACTGTTATCTGCCCCTATGACTTTGTTTCCCATCTTCAGAATGGGTTGGTCAGGGTCATCCTTCAGCCCACTTTGAGTTTCTTTATCTTCTAGCTCAATGGCCCAAATATGCAGTTGTCTGTTTGTTCATTCTAACATTCAATCTTCAATGAGTAGATTCCTGAACACTTGCTGTGTGTGGTGTGAGACACAACCTCCATCCTATAGGATCTCAGTTGTGTAGGAAAGCACACAATGAAGAGACTCTCACATGCTTGAGAGAGCTGGTGCTGGGTATACAGCAGGTGCTCAGCAGGCCCTGAGGTGCCTCCCAGGACCCTAGAGGTCTGAGCATGCCTACTTCTGCAGGGCCACGGGCCTCTCTTCCCTTTCACACATATGACTCCCTGCTGTCTTTCCCTACTGCTCTTTATCCTTCTAGTAAAGATGTCTTTCTCTCTGACTCTTACCATGCTCTTAGCATGTTTCATGGCTGGCCCTGCCCACTAGATCTGGTCTCCCACAATCCCTTTCTATTGGTCTCTGTCTCTCTGGTGTTTGTATCTCTGTCTCTTGGCACTCCCTGTCCCACTCTCTGGGCAGGCTTCACTCGTGGCTAACTGTCTCTTTGCTTATCCCAGTATTTGTCTCTCTCTCTGGGTAAATATGTCTCTTTCTTGATCTCTCCCATTCTCTTAGTTTCTCTCCCTCTCTCTGCATGTCTTGGAATCTCTCTGGGAATACAGGTCTTTCTTGCTCTTTCTGTTTTTCCCCTCTCCTGGATCACTGTGTCTTTGAACTCTGTGTCTAGTTGTCTCATGGGATGTGTGTACGCGTGTGTCCATGTCCTTCTCTCCCATTCTCTCAGTCCCTCTCTGACACCCCCCACCCTGTCTCTCCAGCTGTTCCCTGCCCCTCCTCTCAGACATGCTCTCTGCCTGGGTTGACAATATTTCAAGACAGGACAAAACGGGTGAGGCTTTTTGACCCCCTCCACAGACTGAACTCAGGGTAACCCAATTGCCCCTGGTGCCCTGAGTTACAGATGGCCCTGGTTTGTTAAAAATGGGACAAAATTGACAGCTGAGAAATGTGAAAACAGATGGCACTGTCCTGTTTACAATGGGACACATGATCAGCCTATCTCTGCCTGTCGGTGCTGCTCCTCTGCCCCTGCCCCCAGTACTCAGCCTTCAGCTTTCGCTCTGGCAACAATGGGCTTGTCTCCTGAGTGGCTGCCAGAGAGCGCATGCGTGCACACACACACACACACACACACACACACACACACACACACATCCACACGTCATCGAGATGATTCCTTTCACAGTCATTCTGGCAAACGGGGAGCATGTGGCTCAGCCAAGTCTCTTCTCTACTTCATTGTTGCACGTTGCTTCCCACGGGGCCCACGGAGGCCACAAAGGACTCATTTGGATGAATGTCTTGTTATCAATTTCGCTTTTCGTCTTCTGGTGGCTGTCCCCTGCATGCTAATTCTCACCCCCAGTGACAGCTGGTGCAGACTCTTTTTCCATCCACTTCACCCCCACGGAGACACAGCCCCTGTCCAGAATAGATAACAGGCGACCAGTGTCACAGCCCTGACTTTGACCCCAGACTGATTCAGACTCTAGTCAAAGCCTGAATACACCTCTTTGCTTTTGTTTTGTCCAGTGGGCTCCTCCACCACTTGCCCCTCTGCCTGTCCCATCCCCTATTGGTAACCTCAGTTCTACTGCAAGTGTCCAAGGGCTGGACCTCTTTAAGCACAATTTCCAACACCATAAGGAAAGCCTTTCTTCCCACCTAGGGGCCTTATTTCTGCTGGATCCACAGGAGGCTGGGGTAGAAAACCTCCTTTTCTGGCTGGAAAGACTTCATTTCTAGCTCATGGAAGGTGGGCATGGTCACCTTCTCCAGCTGGTCAGTCCAATGCCACCTATCACCCCTTGTATGAGACCCATGGCACCAAGGTCTACCTAAGGCCCTGGATAGGCACTGCTCTGAGGTTTCCAGGATATAAGATGGCTAACTTTCCCAGCCTCCACCCCAATCTAGGGACATCACCATCACTCCCTTCATCTCACAGTGGAGGTCCCCACTCAGCCCGTTCCCAAAACTCTTTGAAGTTGGCATGTTGGCATTCACTTCTCTATTTTTCCCTCTCACAAAGCAAGGAAGGACTGGGGGTCAGTAACACAGCTGTGTTTGCTTCTGTGAGGATTCTACTGTCCAAACTCCCACAGAGACATTCTTCCAATCCACCCAGGAGACAGCCCTACCTTTGTGAATCTATGGAGGAGAGGCCTAAGGCTCAGAGATTTAAAACTTGCCTCAGGTCATGACCAGCCAGTGGTCCAATCCTGGTGAAAACTGGATCCTCTAATCCATGTGATCTGTTGGCTTTTCCCCTACTCTCCCCCCTCCTGCTGTGGATTACATAGTCCCAGGGTCTATGTGGCCAGAGCAAAAGCCCAAAATTAGAGAAGATCTGGGATGTGCCTCAGATGCTGTATGAGACCCAACCCTGCCTTAGAGTCTTCGTAAAATAGGAGTATTTATCCCTGATCTACCTTCCTCTCTGTGCTGTGAGAAACCAGAAAATCAGAACATATTCCCTTCTGTTATAGTGGGGGGAGTTCCTCCAATTTAATACCACACTGAGATGCAGTCAATATTCAACATCAATGCATATTAAAATGCACAATTTGATAAGCTTTGACACACGGACACAGCTGTGAAACCAGCACCCCATCAAGATAGTGAACATCTACCCATGACTCCCAGAAGTTTCATCCTCTCCTTCCTTTCGCCCCTCTTTCCACTCCAAGGCAACTACTGATCCGCTCCTGCCACTATAGACTCATCAGCATTTTCTAGTTTCAGAGAAGTGCTTTATCTACAGGATGTGCAGTCTCAGTCTGATTCCCACTCAGCACCATTATTGTGAGTCATCCATAGTGTGGTGTGTATTTGGTAGCTTGTTCCTTCTTATGGCTGAGAAGGATGTCGTTGCTTGAGGGTACCACAGTGCGTTCCTTCATTCATTCAGACTGCTTTCAGTTTGGGCTGATAAATGAGGCCGCTCTGAGCATCCACGGACATGTCTTTGGTAGGCAGATGCTTTCTTTCCTCTTGGGTAAACATCTAGAAGTAGGAGGGTTAGCTCATGTGGTAGTTAATGATGCTTAACTTTTGAAGAAGCTGCCATCTATTTTCCAAAATGATTATACTATTGTACTCGCCCTCCAGCAGGGGTCGAGTCCCAATTCTTCCACATCCTGGTCAGTCATTTTCACTAACCTTCCTAATAGCTGTGCAGTAGTATCTCACTGAGGCTTTAATTTGCATTTCCCTGGTGACTGATGATGTCAGGCACCTCTTGCTGTTCATTCATGTATTTTCTCTGGTGCAGTATCTGTTCCTTTATGCTATGCTATGTATGGTCATTGTGAATATAATGTTCTTGCTTGTCTATTGTCTTCTCACCCACCACCACTAAACTGTGGGCTCCATGAGGGTTAGGTAAGGGTCATTTTGCCCCTAGAATAGGGCTTGGTAGTATGTAGGGCAGGTGTTCAACAAATACTTGTTGGAAGAGTGAGTCAATGAATCTGACTTTTGCCCCACCTGCCTCTTCATGTGACCTGAGAAAGGTTCCCTGTTCTCTGGCCTCAGTTTCCCAGCCGAGAACAATGGGAGGGTGTTGAACTCAGAGACCCCCAGCTCTGATGTGGTCTGGGCCTGAGACACATCCCCTCTTGACCACCCTGGGTTTCCTTTTCTCTGCACTCCAACCTTGACCGAGCTGGACCAGGCTCTGGGCACCCTTTGACTGTGTTGACAGAAGAGGAAGCGGTGCCTCTGCCGAGTCTGGAAGCCTGGACTCCACCACACACCCGCACCATCCAAATCAGGGAGAACAATGAGGGAGGGAGCCTGGTCATCCAGCCTTACTCACACCACCAACCTCTAGAGCCTAAAATCTCTGATATGCTAACAGATCATGAGTCATGAGGGCCTCTTGTCCTACCAGGCAAACTGTAGAACTGGGACCACAGATGGAAACTTAAGAAAAAAAAAGAGAAATTTCAGTAATAAATCAAAGAAACAACCATATACACTAAACTCAAGGACTCCAGCCCCTTCTAGCCACCTTGATGTATGATTTTAAGGGTTCCCTTCCATACTATGGCCTCAGTGTCCCCACTAGGGCATTGAGGATGAGGACGGAGTGTTCAGGGGTCTGGTCAGTGCTGACACCCAGGGATGTGCTTCACCGTGCCTACAACTGGTGACCAGAGGCAGCAGGACGCAGGGCCTTACTCAGGAGGTGACAGAGACCAGAGGCCAGATCAGGGTCAGGACTCAGCCTGAGCTGTGAAGACCAGGGAGAGGGCACTCTGAGGCATGCCCAGACACCTGAAGACCCAAGGTCTGGCCCCGATGTTGACTGGGCCCAGCTGACAGAGGCCCAGCTCCTGAGACCGAAGGAGCAAGGTGGCTTCATCTCTTGCTGCTCTGAGCTAATAAAACACACAAATACATTGTCCAAGGAACAGACAGGAGGTCAGGAGCTGGCCAGTCAGAGCAGATGTCCCAGCAGCCTGTGGGTGACTCCTGAGGCTGAGGGCTACAGGGGTTTGGTGAACTCCTGGAAGGGGTGCTGAGAGGTGGGAGTCAGGGAAAGACAGTCTGGGATCTTAGGAGAGTGAAGAGAAGAAAAGAGAGGCCAGGAGAGGAGGGAGGAGACAAGACAAGAGAGGGATGAGAACACAGGGCCACCAGTGACAGCACAGTGAAAGATGAGGCCAATTTGGGAACCCCAGACAGAGCAGTGAGAAACAGAAGGGAGAAAAATGAGGGAGGGAGCCTGGTCATCAGAGAGGGGTGTTTCCAAAGCTGCTCACAGGGGAAGCAGGTGACCAGGCCCCTGGGTGAAGCTGACCTGTGTCACCCACAGATGCCTCCCCCAGAAGCCATCATTGTCATCTGGGAACACAGAGCCCTGATGAATGGCAAAAATATTTCAAATAAAAGTGTTCCAAGCATCAAAATATTGAAGCCGTTGTCACACTGTGGGTTAGTTGCTATGGAGAAACTCAGCCTGGCAACCACTCCAATCAGATGCCAATGGAGACAGGAAGCAAGCCCCAATGGGCTGCTGGACGGCTGGCATCAGGAGACCCCCCTGACAGGCTCTCAGGGGGACCACATCCCACCACTCAGTTGGGCTTCTCTGACAATCATCCAAACAGGGCATTCAATTCCAGAGGCACAGGGCTGATGGGGAAACTAAAATCCAGAGGTTAAAAAAACTTGCCCAAGATCACAGAAAAGGTCAATGGCATGTCTGTGACCTCACCCAGGGGTCCTGCTCCAGGTGCAGATGTCTTCCCAGCACATCCTCAGTCTCTCCTTGAAGATGCCCTTTTGCCAGGCATTTCAAAGCCAGCCCCCTCTCTGGAGTGGTGGCTTCCCAGAGTGAGGCCAAGAGGCCAAGTGGAACTAGGGTCCCAGCTGGGCTGGGGAGGAGCCATGGTGCTTCTCCCCACTGTACAGCTCAGGCCAGCCCGGCTGAGCCCCACTCCCTAATTCCTGATGCTCCAACTCCCACCAGGCGGGCACCAGCACCTGCACCTGCCCTGCGTGCTCTCACCTGGAGCTCTTGCCCAGATGGCTATCCCACCTGAAATACCCATTCGGTTCCGTCTTCTCCGGTTCTTCCAATGTTTCCTATGCCTCAGCCCCTACTAAAACAGTGCCCCTCCCTATGTCCTGTGTGCTGGCCATGCTCCCAGCATGAGACCTGACAGTTTCAATCGTCATTCTGACATTCCCTTCCCGTCACATGCTGGGGCGCAGGCAGCCTCACCTCCCTCTTCGCCCCCTTCCTGCCTCCTTCAGTTCCTGGAATGCCCCCATCTTTCCTGCTTCTGCACCACCATGCCTGCTGCTTCCTCTGTCTGGAAGCTTCGTTCTCCCACTCTTTACTGAGCCACCTCCTACTCTCAGTTCTATAGAGAGGACATTAGCGACCTCCCCACTAGCTAAATTAGGCGCCTGTCATCATTCTTTCTATTAACACCTGGTACCTAACCCACTGGCATTATTTTCCTTTGTGGTCGTATTTTCCATGTGTAATTGTTTGATATCTGCCTCTCTCACTAGATTATATGCTTTAGAAGGACAGTGACCATGCCTGTAGTTTACTGGAGTATCCTGAGAGCCATGCGTGTCTCCTGGACTATGTTATTAGAGACCCAGCAATATCTCAAAGACCGGATGAATGAAGACTGAATGAAAGAGCTTGTGGACTGGGGAAGTCTGAAGGCTGAACTGCAGGTACCATGCCTGCGTGCAGAGGGATACTAACCCCCAGCAGAGATAACTGTCTTGGAGCTTCTAGGAAGGTTGCCCTGCCAATGGTGGGAGGATGGGGGTGACTCACCTCTAGCATCAAAGAATTCATCATCCGAGCTCTCCACCGAGTCACTGAGAACATTTCGAAGGTGCCAGGGGGCACCGCCGCCCGGGGGAGGGCCACCTGCCAAGGGAACACACCTGTTAGCCAAACCTGAGACCAGATTCCAGCCTGAGGGAAGTAAACCCTAATCAGCCCTTGTCTAGGGGTCGCTCTGCCTCCCGCATGTCCCATGCTGCCCCTTCCCACCCTCAGCACCTCACGGAGCCCTCCACTGCAGTGCTCTTGCTCACACCTGTCTGAGACGGCTCAGCAGAGCCAGGACAAGTGTGCCCAATGAGCAGGCACAGAAACAGACCAGGGGTGTTAGAAGACTTTGCCAAGGTGACATGGCTTATCAGTGAGTGTGAGGTGAGTGTTGGCGTGTTCACAAAGGAGCACTGATGTTTAAAGCAATCACACAGGTTAGAAGGGGGCTTTTCTTACGGTGGTCACTCAAAGGCACCACCACCTCATGATGCCACCGTCTCAAAATGGGACTTCAAATTCCACCGAAGCTGAGGAGGAGTGCACAGGAAATCGTGCCTAGCCTTCATCGCTTCCTTCCACCTGTGACACAATTCTATCCAGATTTCATGGGACAAAGCTAGTCACATTTGGGTCTCGTCCAAATTCATGAGGGTGAAGGAGGAAGGAGCAACCATCCTGAAGGGCACTAGTGATATTCAGTACACATAGTGCGGTTTAGGACAGCCGCCAGCCGCCAGCCGCCAGCAGAGAGAAAAGCCCCAGGGTAAGAGAAGGAGGTCTCTACAACTAGCATCCTGGATGCCCATTCCCTTTCCATGCCATAGACTTGCTTTTGCCATGTACAAAATATCGACAGCAATCAATACCAAGACTGAAGGATTAAAAATAATGCATGTTCAGAGCTTGAATATGGGGCAGAGGGTTTCTCCAGAGCAGGCAGCAGCAAGGACACACAGAGGTCATGTCCCCTTGCTCTGATTTCTTCTCCAACCTGCCGTCTGCCCTGGGACCAGGAAGAGGAAGGCCAGAGGCAGAGCTGGGGCCCGGAGACCCTTGCCCTGCCTCCCTCCCCCCAGCTCTGAGTCCCTCCTCCGAGGCACTTTGGGACTCACATGGAATCAGCTGGTTCCAACACATCCATAAAGCCTTGGCATGCTCCCTAGACACATGAAATACAGGTAGATTTAGTGAAGTGGCAGTTGGACACGGTCCACAGACATGCCAAGGACCTAGGGTCTCACCCAGGAGCGGAGAAGACAACCAAGATGAACAACTAAATAAAAATAAAAATGCTTCTTCCTCCTTTCTCTTCCTGCCTGCCGCCTCTGCTTGCCTTGATTCCTGTCCACCTCTTTTCTTAAAAGAAGAAAATCCAACTGTAAAAATTATAACCATGGAAGGGTTCAAAGAAAATCAACCTGGTTATTTCCCTGAGGAAATCACCAGAGAACTAGACAAACACAGAAGTATGCAGTTGATCAACACAGTGTTCTGGTTAATACTCAAAAACTGGAAGAAAATCCCCGTGCCCACCCACAGCAGACTGGCGGCGTGCATTCGTGTCCAGCCATCCCAGCAGTCCTCGGCAAGTGTAAGAAAGATGAAGTTGCTCTTTGTGTATTAATTAGCATGGAAAGATGCTTGCGTAGTACGATCAAGGGGAGACATGCAGGTAGATTCCACAACAGTGTTGTCCTCTCGATCACATTTTTGAAGAACATACTTACATCAGCAAACATATACGCAGCACATAAGAGCCCAGGCTCTGAGGTTAAAGGGGAACTGTGTGAGAGCAGGTGCGTCCCTTTACCTCTCTGGGCCTGTTTTCTTGTCTGTGAAGTTAGGCTAGCTCATGCCTGTCTCATGAAATGTAACAATGAAATAAAATGCATCAGAGTGTTTCGCACAGTGGTTGGCACATAATAAATGCTCATGACAATGATGATCATATAAATATACTTACAGAGGCATTAAAACACCTGCAAGCACAGGCACCAAAAAGTCCAAACAGATTAACTACAGAGTAGAATCTGCTGAGAGGAGCAGGGGAAAGTTTTTACATTGAACATTTTATCATGTTCAGAGCTTGTTATCATGTTCATGCATGTTCAACATGTTCAACATCAGTTTTAGGATGCATATTTCAACATCTTTAAAATTGGTATGTGTCTTACATGATGGCATATCATAATTTAATTGACATTGTTCTTTCTCAGGGAAATATGAAATAATGGTGCTTCTTGCCTGTTGATCTGATTTTTTGTGTGTGTGCTTCCTTCTGTTGACGTGGTATATTACATTAATTTATTTGCCTATGTTGAACCATCCTTGCATACTTGGGACAAATTCCACTTGCCCAGAGTAGATGATCATTTTTAGCGTATTGTTGAATTCATTTTGCTAGTATTTTGTTGAAAAGTGTCACATCTATATTCACCAGAGATGTTAGTCTGTCATTTGTTTTTTTTTTGTGATGTTCTTGTCTGGTTTTGGAATCAGGGTAATATTAGCTTCATAATATATGTTTGGAAGCCTTCCCTCTGCTCCAGCTTTTTGGAAGAACTTGAGGAAAATAGGTGCTAGCACTTCTTTGAAGACTTGCTAAATTTACTAGTCAAGCTATCTGGTCCTGGACTTTCATTTTTTGGAAGATCTTTAATTACTGCTTCAATTTTTATACTTGTGATCAGTCTGCTGAGGTTTTTTATTTCTCAGAGTTCAGTTGTGGTCGACCATAGAGTGATAAAAATGTATCTATTTCTTTTAGATTATCAAATTTTTTAACATATAGTTCATCATAATAGCCTCCTATGGTCCTTTCTATTTTGGTAGGATTTGTTATAATTTCTCTTTCATCTCTGAGTCTTATTTATGAGAATTTTTTCTTTCTTTTATAAGCCTAGCTAAAGGTTTATCAGTCTTGTTTATCTTTTGAAAGAACAAACCCTTGGTCTCATTGATCTTTTGTATTGTATTTTGGGTTTTTATTTCATTTATTTGTATTCTGTTGTGGTTTCATTTGTTCTTTTCCACGATTCTTTACGTACAGGGTAAAATTGTTTCTCAGTGTAAGACTATAATGCTATTAACTTCCTCTTAATTGCAGATTTGCTACATCCCCTAGGTTCTGATAACTAATGTCTTAATTTTTGTTTCCTTCCAATTATTTATTAATTTATCCTTTAATTTCCTTGCTGACCCAGTGTTTATTCAGAAACGTGTTATTGGTCTCCAAACATCTGGGATTTTTCCAGCTTTCTTTTTGTGTTCATTTCTAGTTTTATAGCATTGTGACTGGAGAAGATAATTGGTATGAGTTCAATCTTCATAAATTTATTAACAGTTGGTTTGTGTCCCAACATATGGTCTATCCTTGAGACTTTTAAATGTAAAATTGAAAAAAAAATTGAAATTCTATTGTTTGGGGTGGAATGTTCTATATATGTCTCTTATTCCCATATGATCTAGTTCATCACGTAAGGCTGTTATTTCCTTATATATTCTCTGTCCGTTTGATCCCTGCAACAGTGTAAGTAAGGTGTTGAAGTTCTCTGTTCTTATTGTGTTGCTATCAATAACTCATGTTAGTTTTATTAGTAATTGCTTTATGAATTTTTATGTTCCATCGTTCAGTGCAGATATATTAATGTTCTATATTGTTCTGTATATTCATACTGATCGATGCAGAGAAAGCATTTGACCAAATTCAGCACTCATCTATAATAAAAACTCTCAATAAAATGAGGATAGAAAGAATATACCTCAGCATAATAAACACACAATCCTGCAGTTAATATCAATGGCATAAACTGAGATGGAAAGCATCCCATTAAGATAAGGGACAAGATGGCACACCCTGGTGGTCTAGTGGTTTAAACCAGGTACAGTCTACTTAAATCCCAAGGTCCTTTGTTGAAGACCCAGGGCTGGGGAAACAACCAGTGATGAACAGCTGAAATAGAACAAGTGAAGTACTTCTTCCACCTCTCTCTTCCTGCCTGACTGTGCTCCTTCATTAATGCCTGTTCCTTTCCTTCAAAAGAAAAAAAAAAAAAAAAAAAAAACCTTAAAATAAAAGATCAAGAACAAGATAAGGTAGCCCACTTTCACCATTTCTGATTGAATTAGAATTATAAGTCTTAGCCTAAGCAATTAGACAACAACAGAAAAAATAATCCAGACTGGAGAAGTGAAACTATCACTATATTCAGACAGAATGATAACATACATAGATTAGCCTAAAAATTCCACTAGAGAACTCTTAGACACAATGCTTAAAGTGGCAGGCTACAAAATCAAACTACAAAAAAAAAAAATTTAATTCCTATATACAATCAATGAGCCAGAAGAAAAATAAATTAATAAAAATAGCCCGTTCACAATCACATAAAAATATGTAGGAACAAATTTAACAAAAGAGGTAAAAGACCTGTATCTAACAAAACATTGCTAAAAAAATTAGAACACACAGAGATGGAAAAATATCCCATGTTCATGGATAAGCAGAATTAAAATGACCATCTTACCTAAAGCAATATACAGATTGGAAGCAATCCCTATTAAAATTTCAATGAAATTTTTAAGGAAATAAAACAAATAACACTAAAATGTATATGGAATAACGAAAGACCCCCAAACATCAAAAGCATGAAAATAATTTTTTTGAAAAAGGAAAACGTGGCATCACATTATCTGACTCCAAGCTATACTACAAAGTGACAGTAATTAAAACAGTATGGTATAGGAATAACAACAGACACATGGATCGGTGGAATAGAACTGAGCACCAAGAAACAAATCCACACAAAATCCATAATGAAAGAGCTCTAATCCTACAGTGAAAAAGGAAAAACTCGCCAGCAAACGGAGTTGAGGAAACTGAAGCCACCTGAAAAGGAATGAAACCAATTACTCTCTACTACCATACACGAAAATAAGTTCAAACTTGATATAAGACCAGAAACTACAGAGTATAAGGAAGAAAAATAATGTTTCATGACATCAGCATTAGAGATGCCTTTTGGGACTCAGCATCAATGGCAAGGAAAATAAAAGAAAAACAAATGGGACCATATAAAATGAGGCTTCTGCACAGAGAAAGAAATTATCAGCAGAGCAAAAAGACTACTGAGTGAGAGAAAATCTTTGTACATTCAATAAGGGATTAATAGCACTCAACCATTTTTAAAAAATGATGAAATTTTGCCATTTATGGCAAATGCAAGAAGCTGAGAGTATTAAGTTAAGAAGTAAGTCACAAGGAGGACATGAAATGAGTTCACCTATATATACAATATAAGGAAACAAAGCAAATGGACAGATGAAATTAAAATCGACCAGTGGACTTAGACAGAACTGTGGTTTCCAGAGAGGGTGGAGGTGGGCAGTGAAAATAGGGATAGAGGAGTTCTAGGGAATGGGAGCAGGTATTTTGAATCATTTGTTAAAAAAAATTATCTTTACAATTACTTGCCTCTTGGATTCAATGAAAAACAGTAAAACTGCCCTGGACATCTTCCTGGGGGCTTTAACCCTGACCACCAGGCACACGTGTGCTGTTCCCACAGAGACCCGGCTCCCTATCAGCAAAGGCCCTGCTTCAGCTTCCACACTGCACAGAGAGAAATCTAAGAGAAACTATGCCTTGAAACTTTTCAACTCGGACTGACGTTTAAGGAGTCTGTCCAGCTCATACTTAGATATCAATAAACAAGTGAGAGAGGAGACCAGAATGCTCTAGTGATACAGTCCTTGGAGTCACTCAGCCCCAGTTCACCACAACCTGCCACCCTACAGAATGTCGCCTTGTTCCCTGCCCTGAGCCCAGAAGGGAGAGGCCAACCCAGGTCAGCTCAGGAACACTGCCTTTCTGTCTGTCGCTCCCACCCTGCCCACCACAAACTCCCAACACACACCCAGTGGAGCTCTGTAGCTGGGAGTCAGACCAGAAGCATGATCTTAGATACAGAGGCCACAGGAAGCAGAGAGCTGGGAGTCATCTCTAGGTCTAAAGCTGGGCCTGCCTCTCCCTCCCCATGGGGACCCTCTCAGCTCCTGACCCTCATCCACCAGCATGGTAGCATGACAGGCTGGTCAGCAATTTCCTAACTGCAGGCCTGGATTTACTCTGAGGGAGCCTGAGAGTCTGGAAACACATACCTGAGTATTATAACATGGGTTTGGGGAAATGTATGGGGGGAAAGTCCCAGCTAATACAATAAAATGAAAGAAAAAGTGAGAGACAGAGAGGGAGAGAAGATACACATACTAGAAAGGAAAAACTGCCTTTATCCTCAAATGCTCATCTACATAGAAAACAAAAACCCTACAAATAAAATTGTTTAGAAACCAACTAGAACTAATTAATCAGTGACTATAGTAGGATGTCAGGATGCATGGACAATGCACAACAGTGATCATGCTCCTATAAACCAGCAACGAGCAACTGGAATTTAGAATTTAAAAGACAGCAACATTTACAACACCCAAAATACAAAATTTCTTAGAGTACTTAGGCACAAATTTAATGTATGTGGAGAGTTCTGTGATTCAACAAGGTTAACCACTTAAAAACTCCTCCTGAATTTACACCAATTTTACAAGTTCCCTCAATCAGCAGGTACGACAGGTGTAAGAACGAATGAACACACTATGTGTGTTCCTTTGCTGTCTCAGTCTGCTCCATTCCTAAGAAGAAGTTGGGCTGGCATATTCATCTCCTCTACTTGGTTCCTGAGCTGAGAAGCGAGCAGAAAGAGTGAAAGTCTTAATGGGTCCCCCCGAGTCTATTTTGCTTCTGAGCTAGAAGAGCAAGGGGTCGCAAGAAGCTCCAGCAGACAGTGGCCCTCATACCTGCAGAGCAGACACTCCACTCAAGGACAAAGGCAAGGCCATTGCTGCCCATCTCCCCTCACAAAGAGCATGCGCTGGAGCAGCAGGAAGAGAGAGTCCCTGAATTTGTCCCTTACTTACTACCCCCACTGCAACCACTGTTCAGGCCAGCAGCACCCTAGGTCCCTGCCAAACTTCAGTGGCCTGTGTGATAGGCTGGTCTTCCCGGGATCCCAGCGAGGAGAACCAGGCAGAGGAAGGCTGCAGGGGGGTCAGCCCAGCTCCGTCTGAGGGACACGTTCTCCCAGCTAGAGAGAAGCAGAGAGGGGAGGGCTGTTGGCACCCAGGGAGCTGCCCATCCCACAGGCACTGCACCAGGTGCTGGGGACACTGAGGTAAATAAGAGGGTGGGGCCCTCACAAAGTTTTGCATTGTGCAGACGACAGGGAATGCAGACCAGGAACAATGAAACACAAAGACCATCTGGGCATGAGAAAGCACTAGGAAGAAAAGAAAACCTCTCCCTTCCTAGCTCCAGCACGCTCTCCTTCCTCAAGTGTCTCTTACAGCATAATTATAGCCTAAAGAACAGACAGGCACAAACAAGTAGCTCTGCACGACCCCAGTCATCAAAAGAACTTTGTCACTTATTCCAGCAACAAATGCAGAACTAATGCGGTGTCTCCCTTCTCCTGTGCACAGCAGACTCTCCTTACAGATGCATCCTCTATCTGATTGTTGGCTCTCCTTTGTGGTCAAAACATCTATATTTGAGTTCCTTTTCAAAGGCATATTTTATCCTGTTTACTATTATTCTCCTTTTTCCAACATGCACACGACAATGGTTTTTAAATACACACTATACATTTGTTTAAATGTGCTACAAGTCCCTCTCTCATCTCAGGCAGGGGTTGCCCCCAAAACGAACTCACAAAAGGGGACCCTGAGGGGATCTTTGTTACCCGCCCTATATAACAGGCAGCCTGCCGCACCGAACTGTTGAGAAGTAATCACCACCTGGTTTCTGGAAGGAGATGCTCCTTCCAGTCAGCCTGTCTCCAGCATGTATATTTTTAACAAAGGTCATATTTAAAACAAAAAAAAAAAGGAACCAGGGAGAGACAGAGTATGTCTGGAGAGGTAAGCAGAAGACATTTCTGAAAAGGTGTCAGGTGAGTGGAGGCTTGAAGGATGAGAAAGAATCAGGAGTGCTAAGCTCACGTGTGTGTGCACGCAGAAGGACAGTCAGAGTGTGTGATCAGAGCCTTCCTGGGTGAAGGAACTGCAGGAGCAAAGTTGCACATGAACTTGGCACTTCCAAGGGGCAGAAGAAACGCACATGGGTGGAGTCAGTGACAGCGGAGGAGGTGAGCATAAGGAGGAGGTGGGATGTGGCCTGTCACAGTTGGGAGCTGGAAACAGTTGGGTGTTAAGGTTTAACCTTCACCCAGTCTGTCACCTGCACATTTCAGCAAGAGGGGAGCCCAGATGTGCCAGAGGGTTAAACAGTCTCCCGGGAAATTGGAGGACACAGGTCAGGTATGCATGTTAGAGTAGGTGGGCACTGTGGTCCCAGGCCAGCGAGGAAAAGGCCCAGAAGACAGGCTCCTGGAGGGGCCCCTGACGCACACCTCTCTGCGTTTCCGGTATCCAGTGCACAGTCCCAGAGAAAGAGGGCTCAGAAGTGCTTGGCAAACAAACAAATGGGTAAAAATGATTTTCTGAGTCAATACAGAGTACCAGATCTCTGCTAGCTGCTTTATAGATATGATCTAAAGTAATCCTAACTAAGCCCAGTGGAGTGGCTATCACAAATCCCCATCTGACGGCTGAAGAAGTAAATGCTCAGCGATGTGAAGTCATTTGCTTAAGATCATGAAGCTAATAAGTGATGAAGGCAGGATTTGAATCCAGATCTATCTCCAGAGATTGGGCTCAGGACCACCAAGCAGGGCTCTATATCAGAGGTCAGGGAAGAGGGTCAGGTTTTCTCCTCTCTCCATCACCTGCTCTCTGGGTCAATGACCCGCCAATCTGCTGTGGGCAAGGGCACAAAGACCAGTGTCTAGCTGCTCACAGAGGCCCCAGCCCTAAGGGGCAGCTGTCTCCATTCTAGAATCAACTGCTCTCCAGTTCAGCGATTTAGTATCTGTAGGTAAACCTGAATGTCTGTCTATATTCCTGTAGAGGTATCCAGTTTACATGAGCATATGTTACTGTGTTTGCCGGCTCTGTGTGTGCATGTGCGTGTGCGTGCATGTGCATGTGCGTGTGTGTGTATTCCCTGGAGAGTGTGAGCAACCCTCATTTAGCCTATCCCTAAGACATATACACACATACTCCCTTATATCTTTCTCATTCTCTCTCTCTCACATGCACGCATGCACACGCACTCACGCACACGCACACACACACACACACACACAAACATGGGCTCCCAGATATGGGAGCAAATTGAGCAGAAAGATCAGAGCATGGTCTTTGGAGTAGCACAAACCTGGGTTCAGCAATGCTTCTAGTCTAAGATGTGGAGCAAGCCAAACTCTCAGAACCTCACTTTTCTCATCTGTCAAATGGGCATCACAATGCTTACCTCACTATTAGACTTAAATAAGATCACACACTGAAATGTCTAGTCCACTGCCTGACACTCGTGAGATGGTCACAGTCAGCTGCAGGACAAGGTTCAGGGCAGGGCTCTGTGGCCCCCTGTGCCAGTAGGGCTTCTAAGCAGCTTCCAAGGAAGGCCCCCTCCCCAAGACCATAGAGTCCCTGACATAGGGCAGAGGATGCAGCAGGCTCTGGTCCATCTACCTGCCTAGTCCAGTATCCCTGGGAGCCAGGGTGAGGTGGGGAAGGTGGGCAAGTGGATCCGGGTCCTGAAGGTGTGCCCACACCGGGGAGACCCAGGCTGGTGGGCCAGATGGTGCCGTCCAAGCTCAGTCCACCTCCTTCAGGAGATGCTCCTTCCACTCCACCTGCATGCCACACTTATTGGAAACTCTCAATCAGCAGACAGGAGAAGGGAGACTATCCCACCCCTTCTCCAGCAACCCAGAGAGAAACAAATGATCCTGCATACCCCACAGATGCCCTGATCTCCTAAAGAGTTTGCTGCAGTGGAAAGGACTGCTGGGAGCCACCCCAACTCCTGACCCATCTACTAACCGCCTGCGGGTCTCCTGCCCCTTGTCACCAACCTGGGTCTCCCCGGTGTGGGCACAGCTTCAGGACCCGGATCCACTTGCCCACCTTCCCCACCTCACCCTGGCTCCCAGGGATACTGGACTAGGCAGGTGGACGGACCAGAGCCTGCTGCATCCTCTGCCCTATGTCAGGGACCCAGGGAAGCCCCAGTCTGAGAGCAAGAACCCCACCAGGAGGGAGATACCGCCCTGCTCTCAGGAGTCCCGTCTGAAGGAAAAGACATCAGCAGAGGAAAGCCTGGGCTTGGTAAAGTGAGGAAGTAGGTATTGGCCGACTTCTCCTGCACCAGACCGTGGGCCAGATGGTGCCCAGGAGGAAGGAGCCAGGGACAGAGCTGACATGGATGAGTCCCTGCTGCTGGGGTGCCAGCCTGGGGGCCCTGTCTTGAACTGCCCCCGCACAGAGCCCGGGACAACAGAGGAGAGGACAGCACAGTTCTTGCACTAAATTCCACACACACCCCTAGTGTCACAGGTGTGGACCCCGCCTCCCAAAGGCAGAAACCCCATATCTGAAAGCCTTGGAGGCCTTTTGAGGGGAGGAGGCTCCAGTGGAACTTTAAAGGATGGGTGGGCAGTGCTGGCCAGGTTGGGTGGGAGGGAGGAGAGGTGGCCAAAGCAATCAGGCCATTTCCAGGAGAAGCTGGATCTAGAAGTCTGCTCAAGAATAAGAAGACTGCCTTGTCAGAACAGGCAGAGGACATGGGCATCTGCCGTGAAGCCCTGGCCCTCAGGTGTGCAAGCAAAATCTGCCGATTCCCAGACCTCCAGGAAGCCAGAAGCAGCTCTGAGCTGCTCGAGGCGGCAGCCCAACGCTGGGCCTCTGCCAGTGACTGAGCTTCTGTGTCCCGCCCCACGGACGCTGTGCCTGAAACCAGCCAGCACCTGACTCCACTAGCTGCACATCCACAGAGAGGGGCTGAGAGGGAGAGAAGGGTGCACACGCTTAGCTGTGTGCTGGCTCAGGCAGACCCCTTGTCGGCTCCCTCCCTCCCTCCCTCTCTCTCTCTCTCACACACACACACACACACACACACACACACACACTCACTCACTTCCTACACTCACACTTCACTACACCTGAGACTGGGCAGGTCCCAGGGGTCCAAAGGCAGAAAGGGAAGGGCCAGATGTGTGTGCACGAGATGCTCCCGCGCGGTGACTCCCACTGGCTCTGCCCTGGCCCCTCCCCCAGCCGGCCCTTCCTCCTCTTACCCAGGTTTCACTGTCCTGCTTCCACTTGAAACTGGCTCGTCCGCATCACTACAGCACTCTGTGCCTCAGTTTCCCCTGAAATGGGGGTGATAACAGCACTCACAGAGGGCTGCTGTGCAGATTAAGTGAGTGCTTTTCCAAAGTTTGAGTTACTGCGCTTCACTTTTACAAAAGACCAACGTTGGAAACGATTTTCTCGGACTGACAGAAATCTGAAGAGGTTGTTCACTTTTATGGTGGTGGGGCCACCACAGCCCTCCTGGAGACAGCAGCACCCGAGCAGTGAGAGCGGCCCCGCCAACTCCCTGGGAAGTGCTTCCGCAGGTGTGTGTGTACCATCGGTTCCTGTGGCTTCTGCTCCCACCAGACGTGCGTGCCATTTTAGGTTTGATGTGTCGTTTGGTAGGTTATTCGGGGGGTCTGGGAATACGCCACACTTCTACACCATCACTGCTGTTTAGGAAAGGGCTCAGGGAAACGCTCCACTTTCAGATGGCGGGGAAACCCATGTCTGAAGAAGGTTCTGCATCGTGCCCAGTTTTCTGCCAGTGCAACAGGAGGGTTTGTTAAATGCAATCAGAAGATTGCAGTTATCCGAGGATCTTTCTGAGGTCCTTTTGCAGGTGCAAGCTCCCAAGGACAGGACCCGGTCCTCTCACATCCCTGGAACTGGGGCCCTTCCTCTCCGGAAGGCTGGGAGTGCCTGTACCCCGACTCTCGTGGGACCTGCCCGCTGTGGCTGACCCCTGTCCTCTCTCTGGGATAGCTCCATGGCGCTGTCTCGTCTAGCCCCCAAACCTTACTCTACCTAAAGGCCAGGACCCACACTTCCCCAGCCTTCCTCCCACAGTCTGGGCTCCAGTCACATGCGGTCACTGGAAAGCGCTACAGCATCCCCTTCCCCTCTACCCCACATACCAGTCCTGAACCCCATTCAGAAGTGGGGCACCAACTGAAGAAGCAACTGGATGCCTTCTCTGAGCCCAGGGATGGCCTGGTGCCTGCCTCCTCTGTACCCCCTGAAGTCCTCTGTCAGCAGATGCCATCAGACCACCCATTCTCAGACTGTGCCCAGGCCTGCCTGCCCCACTAGGCTGTGGGCTCCCTCAGGGCAGACACCTGGTGGGATCCTCTCCAGGCTCACAGCCTCCCAGGCCCAGGCCTGAGCTCTGAGAAAGCTCTTATCACTCTCAGAGCTGGCCAGCACAGGGACAAGTGCAGGAGGGGGTGTGCTCAGCAAAGTGGCCCTTAGGGCATGTCCTCAGGCCCCTTCTCTTGGCTGAGTTTGGGGACCAGACCCATCCAGGGATAACCAGCCCAAACTCAGCCTGCTAGGGGTTATGAGGCCACCCGGGGAGGGAGGAGAGGCCAGGAGAAGCTGCTTCCAGAAAAAAGGCATTACTGAAGGAAACCAATGCTGGTTGGGGGTTGGTTGCTATAGAAACATGTCCTAACTATCTCCCAAACTGCTGCCTGCACCGCTGATGAGCTTGTGTGCTGGGCTGTGTCAGGGGACATGTTGGGAGCTCCATAAGGGCCCCCGCACCTGCAGCCAAGGTCCTGGAGGACCCAGAAAGGATCCAGCTTCCAGTGGAAGCCGGGCAGCCCCACCCATCCAGGGCTGGACTCAACAACTGAGGCTGAGACTCCAGGCTGCAGAATTATGCTGAGAGGCCTCAGGGTCTAAGACAAGTCACAGTCCAACCCTGACCTCAAGCAGAACCTTGAGTTGGCCATGGATAAAATTACAGTTCTGGCCACAGGCCAAGTCACAGACTAAGCCTGACTCAGTCACAGACTCCGCCAGATTCAGCATCCCAGCAAACCCCAACTCTAACCTCCAGCTTTGCCCTGGGTCTGGACACATGTGGCTCGAGGCCAGTCAAGGGGCCACATCCAAGCACTTCAAGGAAATCTTCACAGTAAAATGATATTCGGTGCAACTCATGACCCCACTGCCAGGCTTTCCAGGTGCCTCCACCACAGCCTGCCGAGGTCAGTAAAGAAAGGCACGTGCTAGGTATGTGCTGGTGGCCTAGCGATCTAGTACGCCTGGGAGCAGTCCCACATGCATCCCAAGGTCCAGGGTTCAAGACCCCGGGCGGAGAGGGCAACTGCTGTGAAAAATTAAATGAAAACAAAGTGCCTCATCCTCCTGCCGTCCTGCCTGCTGCCTTCCTTTCTCCTCCATTCCTGCCTGCACCTCACCTTAGGAAAGAAAAGAAAGGCATATACTCCCTGTTTTCAGAGGAGAAAACAAAACCTTGGAGGAGGAAGAGGACCTGCTTACCGTCATGATCTCCGTTCCCAGGGGATGGCGTTCAGATGGAGTTAGAATCCCAGTCTCCCCTGCAGGACAAAGTTGGCCAAACCAGTAGCTCTGGGAAAGATGTGCTTTTGAAGACCTGCTGGTATCTCATAAATAAGCCTTTTAAATGCCCATTAATTACCTTATTTAGGAGATAATCAGTGATTAATAGCTTTGGCTGTCTATTGTATTTTCATTTACACGCCAATTCGGCCCCCAACAGTTCTGAGCTCTCTGGAACAATTCTCCCAAGTCCCAGACGTCCTCCCCCACCCCGTCCCACCAAACATGGTCCATAAGGAAGACGGCCTCCTCCCTCCAAATGGACTCCCAAAGCACCTGTCACCATGCAGCTGACAGCGCTCAGGCGGGCAGCAGGTGGGGAAGCCCGCAAGACAGGACACGGGCCCCTCATAGTCACAGGAAGACACTTCTTCCAAACGTCCCAGGACCCCTGTGAGGATCGGGGAACAGAAGTTGGGACCCAGGCAGCATCCAGGGCATGGGGAGGCCAGGCTGGGGTGGAGACTCCTGGGAGAATGCCCAGGGCTATTTCACTACATCAACGAGATGACCAACTTTCTAAAGGAAGGCATCAGGCTACCATAGCCTGCGACAAACAGTAGGGGAACAGCCACGGCGACCGCAGGTGGACACTCGTACCACCAGGAACTCCAGGGTTGCTATGGAGCAAGGGTGGGACCTAAGGTTGCCTCTACCCCTGGGCCCTCCATGTGATGACCAATCACACAGCCAGGACTTCCCAGCCAGGACCCCAGAGGCAGGGGCCCCATTGCTGTCATGGCTGCTCTAGATTAAACTGTATGTGAAGGAAACAAAAAGGCAGCGAGGGATAAACACACACACACACACACACACACACACACACACACACACACACCCCACCCCCACTGGGCAGTAATGGGAAGGCTGAAAATAGCTCCTTTCACCACAAGGGATGATTCCAGAGTTGCTCAGCCAGGATCTGCCTCATGGGGGCAGGAAGTGGGGGTGAGGGGAGGAGAAGAAAACCACAGGGATTCGGGGATTGCGGGGGGCTAGACCAACCAAAGGGACTTCTGATCAGGACAGTGCCCTGGACCATTCTGGAACAGTCCAAAAAAGGCCAGGGAGTATGAGTGATGGGTGATCACAGACACTCCGAACCTCCCTGACGGACTCTGAGAACAGTGCAGCCCCTGCGAGCTCACAGTCCCTCCTGGGTCCTACACACCTAAGTGTCTCCCTGAGGAGGTCAGGAGCATAGGATGTGACGTGCTCAGCAAATACCTAGAGTCCAGAGACGAGCAAACACAGCGTCAGCAGCAGCCAGCTCAGAGGAGTGCTCTCAGATCCACCAGAATTCAGCGCCCCTCCCAGACAGAACCCCAGCGTTTCTATTTTTGCTTCCAACCCTTGTTTGGTATCCTTAACAGACGGCTACTTAACAGATGGCTACTTCCCCTCCCTCCAGAATAAAGGGTCATCTGGGCAGGGGAACACCTCCAGCTGGCCGGGGTTTGCTAATAAACAGGCTGACCCTCAGGGAAGGAAGATGAGGGCTCGGATACCCCCAGGCCCTTTTCCTCTAGCAGAGTGTCAGCACAGCTCTCCTGCTCACCAGCCCCCAGCAGAACTTCACCAAGAAGGCTGGAGAGCACTGCTTGACACCTGAGAGCTCTGGTTTCCACAGGCCACACGGCTGCCCAGACCCCTGCCAGCCCCAGCCACAGGCACTCTACCACGGCCCCAGAGCCTTGTCCCTGGGCTGGAGTCCACCCATACGCAGCACAGCCTGAAACTGAGCCCCAACGGGCTGTCACCCAGGTCTCAGCCTCAGTGCCACCTCTAGGTGAGCCCCGCAAGCAGACCATGGAAAGTCAGGAAGCAGCAGAATGGCTTGATGGGACCCTGCTTCAGGGACCCTGCTCCCACCCCAGAGCCAGTGACAGGCAAGAGGGTCCCTGCACCTCCCCCACCATCCACCCTTCCCATGTGTGTACCCGCCATGGGCACTGGTGGTCACACAGCTGTGCAGGCCTCCACAGGCAAACAGGGGCCCTGGAGGTGGCATTTACCTCCAGAGTGACTCACTAAGTCTCCCATTCCTTTGCAAAAGGGGGTGCAATTTAGCATTTTCTTTCTCTTTAGAAAACAAGAAATTTAAAAGAGAGTGTAAGAAAGATTTGAAGGAGTGGGTGGGGAGCTCAGATCCTATTTGATTTCCAAACACATTTGATTTACATGCCCTCCTCCTCCCCACCCCCAACCCCCAATCTCCAGCCCTTCCTCTGAGGCCCTGGCCACCCTCTTCAAGTGGCTCCTGGCTGCAGAACTGGTGATGGGCTGAGTGCCCCTGTGGCATGTTCTCTCCAAACCCACCTTAGCTCCCCACTCCCTCCATCCTTCTGGGAGGGTCCCTGAGGTAGAAGATGGGAGGAGGAGAGGCCTCCATGCAAGCAGGGGAGATTCAGAAAGAAGAAAGCAAAAGGAAACCTGTCCTAACCTCAAACTCTTCCTTATTCCTTCCCCTTTTACAGATAAGGAAAGTGAGGCCCAGAGAAGCAGTTCAAGGTCAACCAGTAAAAAAAAAAAAAAGTTAGGGCTCTCTTTGCCCCACAATTTAACATCAGGAATACTTAATCCAAGACTAAAAGAAACCTAAATTCTAATTCCAGCTCCACTTCTAATTTTGTGTGTGACTCTAGAACCAGACACCTCATCTTCTGGGTCTCAATTTTCTCATCTATAAAATGCGAATAATATGCACCCTACCTCAAAGTCATTGGATAGGAAAGCATGTTGACGACTACTACCAAAAAGTGAACCAGATTATTCTCAGGATGCTAATCCTGCCTGGTCCCTCCTTTTCCCAAGCCTGGAATCGCAGAGAATTCCTGGGAGGCAGCTGGGTCCTACAGGGAAATCCCCAGTCCCCTGGGCCCTGGAAATCTATCCTCTGTTCTTGAAAACCCCAGACCTCAGAGAAGGACCCTTTGTCTTTCTGGTCTCAGTCTCCCAGCCCTCTGCATAGGTAACAGGTAGAACTGGACGATCTCCAGGTCTTCCCAGTCCTGAACTATCACACTGGCCCAAGATGTGCATGACAAAATAGCACACCTTCTGGTCAATCCACACAGACAGGGCCCCAGCAGGGGAGGTGGCTAGCCACGTGCTCTCACTCTGTGTCCCATCACTGGACTCCCAAACCTCAGGTCACGGGGGCTCCCGGGGTTCCAGACCCAAGGTCACATGCTTGAGGTGGGACTTCTGTGCTTTCTGTGTCTCATGCAACCACACACGTCCAGGTCTAAGAGGCGGCAAAGGGTCTCGAGCAGAAGCCCGCTGGGTCCTGCCAGGCCTGCTCTTATGACTGGGAACTCAGTGATGGAACAAGAGACCGGCCCAGGCACAAACATTTCCCCAAATGTCCAAGAAGGTTTCCTGGAAGCAGAATCTTAGGAAGGTCTTCAGTCTGGATAGTGACTTCTGGGTTGGCCCTCATCCTCCTCTGGGGACCTGAGAAGGTGAAGTTACAGTCTCCTAGCAGAACTTGATGACCTGCCCAAGATAAACAGCAAAGCAATTCTGGGGCCCAAGGCCTGGGAGTTTCTCAGAGTCATGCTTCAGATCCCCTGGCACCTCCCCAGAGTCCTGAGAGTCCCATGGCTGGACCCCTTCCCAAGCTTCCAAACATTCCCTCTTCTGAGAAATCAACCGTGGGGCCCCACTCCCTAATCAGAGTCAGGGAGCAGGGGCCCAGGAGAAGATCTGGCTTTGGGCTGGCGAGAAGACAGCAGAGCAAGTCCTGAGGAAGTCTAAAAATGAAGGTTCTAGACTCAGCTCTGTGATCACCCTTTTTTGTGACCATGGGCAAATATCTACCCCCGCTCAGGCCTCGGCGTTCCATGTTGACAAGGACCTTGAACATGAGTGTCTGGAAACAGGCCCTGCAACTCTGCCACTTTAGAACTTCACTTACTTGAATGATTAGGTTTCCTATATTCAGTCCTCCAGCTCCTCCCCTCAGAGCACGAGGCCAATACTGAAGAGCAAATAAACTGGTTCCTCCAGCCTGGAAGGCCCAGCCCTGTGGCCCCAGCCTGGCCTCCATGTGCTCCTGCCCCAGCCTGAGCAGTTCTGAGACCCTCTTGACTGCTTGCTCTATTCCATCTGGGGCCTCCTTCTGGCATTACCCCCCACCCCGGCTGGTAGACACACCTGCCAACCTTCTGAGGTGCAGAAGGAAGGCCACAGGGTGTAGGGAGGGAAGGAGGGGCAGTGTCCCAACAAAAACAGCTCTGCCAGGTGGCCTCTCCCCACCCTCCCAGGAGCCCCACTAGCAATGGGCAGAATCTGTGGAAAACCCACACCTCCCAGAGGGTTCAGGTCTTCAGTGCTCTCCAGTGTCCTTCCAACCTCAGCACCTTCTGGGAGCCATCCAGGCCACTGGGAAGATTTCTCTACCCTTAGGCACCTCCAGGCCACCCACCCACATTCCCAGCCACATTCCCACCCTACAGTAGTCTTTCCCCTTCTGACCTCCTAGCCTTTGTTCAAGCCATTACCCCTACCCAGAAGCCAGCCCCTGCTACCTTTCAGTCCAAACTCTGCTAGCCTTGAAGATCCATTTACTGCAGAAATCCAGCCTTGGCTGGTTCAAGCCACCACAGTCCTCCAGTTTGGACTGCCCTCAGGTAGCTCTGTATTGTCAAGGAACACTTGCTAAGTGAAGCTCCTGGGTCTTCCCTCACCCAGGCTCACATCTCCTCAATCTGACTTTCATCCCTTAGGTAGTTCTCTTTCCTCTTTTGTCCACCAGATGGAGAGCTCCCTCAAGCGAGACCAAGGGCTCTCCTTCCCTGCCTTTCCTGTCAAGACTGGATGGCTTTGGATGCCACAATCTTTCTAGTCCCAATTTGATCCACTCTGTAATTTATCCAGTCCTTTCTGGGACCTGATTATTTTTTTCTCCTACACTTGAATTCTCCTAGCAAAGTGAAAGTTCTTTCCACAGACTCCCTTCAACTCCTGTCTGACCATTGGCACAGCATGGCTGGCTGCTCAGGCCATGCACTGCCCAAGTCCAGGGACCCAGTTCACCAGACTACAATGTGATAACTCTGGAGTCTTGTGCCACGATGGCCCCGGGGCCCCAAACCCCATCTCTTCCCTCAGGAAGCAGTCCCTTCGTTAGTTTTAAGAGAAAACATCATAGATCACAGAACAGCCCCCTCACTCAAACTCCACCCCTGGATGAAGACCTAATCATTTCTGGCCATCAGTCCGTCAATGTGAGTAGATGCCCTCTCTGTGTTACCTCCCTTCTTTGGGCCTCAGTTTCCCTAACTGTAAAGAGAGGGACTTGGGCTCCTGAATCTCCAAAGACTCGCTCTTCTCTCAAGCTCACCAATCTAGTCAACTGACTTTGCCAACAAGAAAGATGTGACTGACGCACACATCACTCCATGTTACTTGCAACTCAGTGGAGAAGGGACATTTACAAAATGCAAAGCAGCCTGTGGAAGAGCCGAAAAAAGGAAGAAGAATGGGATCTTGCCAGGGTCAGCCTTGGGGTGGCAGTTGAATAGAGGAGAGAGGAGCCAGGATAGTTCCATTCACAGAGGAGGGGATCTGTGCCTCCGGGGAAAAAGGGTCAAGCATGAAATTGCAGCATGAAAACAACATGTTAGACCAGCACAAGGCACTACAGCTCAGAGCAGGGCAGTTTTTCACCTGTCAGTGAAACAAATTCCTATGGACTCTCAGCCTAGGAACAAAGGACCCACAGCCAAGGCACAGGGACTGCACACTCCTTTGCTGAGGTGGGTGAGCTCTCAGAGCAGTGATGGATTTTCTCCATCACTCAGAATCCTTGGAGTCCGACACACTTGGTTCTGGCCACCTCCAGGGAGCTATTTCTCTGAGTATCTGTTTGCAGATGTTTGAAGAGGGGGAAGAGTAACATTTCTTCCCTCCCGGGACCATTCTGCAGTCAAGTGCGTAACACACTGCCTGGTACACGGCACATGCAGCAACTGTTAACCGCTGTTAAAATGGCAGTGCCCTGGCAGGTGATCTGTGCACAGTGTGCTAGCGCGCGCAAACACACAGAGGGGGCAGTGGGCGCCATCATACCCAGCCATGTGTCCTTTGGGAGGAGTGGGGGTGGATAAGGACCCAGGCACAGTGAGGAAGCAGGGAGACAGCCTTTTCCAGCCCTCTTAGTGTCATCTCGAGGTGCCTCCCTCAGGAGGAGAAAGGGAGGGAAGTGAGAAAGGGGGTGTTTAGATGTGAGGCATACTTGCTGAGTCTCACACAAGCAGCCCCACCCCAATGACAGTCTTTGGAGACAGAATGGGAGTATGTTCTTGGGCACCTAAATCACCAGCACTTGTACCAAGGAAGGCACCCCAAGCCCAGGGTCCCAGGCAGCGTTTGTGGGGTGGTGGTATCTGTTCACACAGCCCAAGGGGATTCACACTGTGTGCATGGGTGAAGTTCCACTCATCCTCTCACAGTCATCACTATGGGTAGAGGGGTGGGGGTTCATGCCAGGCCAATGCCAAATCCGAGGGGATGGTATGGCACCCGCCAACAGTACAGGTGGAGTGAGTTCATGACAGAGTCACACATGACAGCCTGGCAAGCCAGCCCTGCCAAGACCAGGCTCGCCGCTGCCCACTGAGTGGTGGGGCCCTGGGGGCTGCTCTCAACCCTGGCCTCCCCAGGCACCCTCAGGCCCAGTGTGTGCACACGGCAGTCTGTCCAACCTCCATATCCCCGCTGCCCTGCTCAGGGCCTGGCACGGAGCAGATGTTGGTGAATGAACGCCTGGGTGAATGAATGAACGAACGATAACGCCCACTCCCTCAAACCACGGACTACAGCGCCCGAGCCTGGGGGAGGGCAGAGCCCGCGGAGCCCCAGCAGCGGCCCCTGAGGCTGCCTGGCAGGGTCCCGTGGGGGCGGGGGCGGGACGTTCCCTAGCCAGCGCGGCGCGGAGCACCCTCCTTCCCCAAGAAGAAACCTGAGTCTCCAGACTGGGCTGGGGTGGTCGGGAGGCGGGTACTGCGTCCCGAGTGGAGAGCGGCAGGACGAGGGGGCGCGTCCGGGCTGGCGTTGGGGGTGCGGGACGGAAGACGGCCACGGGACGTTCCCTTCGGTCCCCCGCCGGGGTCTGCCCGGGGTCCGCCCGGTGCCTCCGGAGGGCGGGGATCGCGCCCCACAGCCGGACTCGGCAGGCGCGCCGCAGCCCTGGCCCCTTCCCGGGCGAGGGGGACGAGGCGTCCCACGAGGTGACCGCGGCCGCAGGAAGGACGCGGAGCGCGCGGGGTCGGGCTCGCAGCTGCCCGCTCCTCCCTCCGGGAGCCTCCGCCCACCTGCTCGAGGGGCTCACCTGGGCCGGCGCCCCTCCGCCGCCCGCGGCCCCTCCCCGGGCCGCCGGCCCTGCCCTCCCCGCGCCCTCCCTCACCTGCACGGCCCGCCTGGGCCATGTCCCGGGCGGCGGGCTCCGTGGCGGCGCTGCCGAGCTCCTCGCGGCTCCCCGGCCCGGACCCGGCCGCCGCGGCGCCTCCCGCCCCGAGCGGACTCCGAGCGCCGCGCCCCGCGCCCCCGCCCCGCTCGCCTCGGCTGCCGCCACCGCAGCCGCCGCCGCCTCGCCGCTCCCTCCCGCTCCCTTAAAGGCGCCGAGCGGCGGCCGCGCCGCCCCCCCGCGCCGCCGGGAGGGACTGACGGCGGCCGGCGCCCGACACCGCCCCCGCGGGCCCGCAGCCCCGCGCGGGCCGCGGCCGCCGCGCTCCGGTCAGCTCCTCCGGTCCTCGCGGCCACCGCAGCGCGCGGGCGGGGCGGGGGGTGCGGGCGGCCGGGAGGCGACAGCGACCGAGATCCGGACGAGCGCGGACGCGGAGACACTGCGGTCCCGACCGGCATTGGAACTGCGAGTCGGGGCCGCGGAGACGCTGAAACCGCGCTAGAGAAAGACACCCTGGGGCCGAAACACCAACCAGGACGGATTCCGGGATAGAAATTCAGAGACTAGGGACCCGGAGTCTGGCCTTGGAGACTGACAGCTGCAGAGCTGAGAAGAGAGGAAGGGAGACAGCGAAGCTCTCCTGAAGCCAAGAGGGAGGTTGCTCCAGGGATCAGAGACAAGAAATTGACCCTTCCATCGGCCCGTCCGCGCTATGAGGGTTCTGGGTTCTTTTTTCTAGGGTCTGACTTAGCCTCAAAAGAGAAAGCATTTCTGTACCTTTAACTCTAAAGGAATTGGTCAAACAAATGCTAATCCCACCTGGGATTCCAGGCTGCGGAAGAGTTTGGGGAAGCCACAGCCTGGCTGAGCAGTAGCCTCCAGAGAAAGTCCCACATCCCTGCCTGGCATGCAGACATCCTAGTGAGTGGCCTGGTGGGGCCTGGGAAACTTAAGTTGTGGATTCTACCGAGTGGCAGCCAGGGATCCACAGTCCAGAGTCAATAGGTGGCACAAGATGGCCAGTTGTTTTGTGGCCCCTGGGCAGGAAGGACGGAGGTGGGAAACCTCAGTGTCCCTAGCTCAGGACTGGGCGAAGTCTGTGGGCCCAACAAATATCTGAGCAACCTTTGTCATCTCAATCTCAGCCTTCTGGGTCCTGCTGGGAAGAGCTGGGGGTAGCTGCTCCTCATATGACTTTCCAACTCTCACCAAGCCCTCCATGGGGAACTCACCTTCTGCTTCTTCCTGAGGAATCAGTACAGGCTAAATCTCAGTTTCTGCAGCCCAGCACCCACCCACACCTTCTGCTGAGATTTGCCACCAGATAAATCCCATACCCGAGCTAGCCCTGGTCCTGATTCCAGGGTCCCGTTAGTCCTCCTACAGAAACTGGGCACACGTGGGGCTAAAAGGCATCTTGATGGGCATTAGTCCAGTATCCTCTCTGGAGCTTGACTCCATCACTGGCGTCCCCACCAAGGAGCTGATTACTTCAGCTCCTGATTGATTCCATCCAAGGACAGGGAGCGCAGTACCTAAGGAAAGAGTTCCTTGTTCTTTGGACAGTACTAACTACATGAATATTTTCCCTCATTTGAGCGGGACTGCTTCTCCTATGACCCATCTGAGTCCTGTTCTGCTTTTGACTGTCTTGGCCAACAAACCAAGGCCTCCCACAGCCCTCTGTCCATACTCCCTAGTTGGCTTCACCTTAGGGGAAGTAACCATCCTGATTTGCTAGAGACTGTCCTGGTTTCAGCAATGAAAGCACATCCCAGGAAGCCCCTCCATCCCAAGAGCCCTGCATCCTGGAAGCAGACAGCAGTGCCTACTCCAGCAGACAGAATTTTAGGAGCTCCAAGTTCATGGAGTCAGAGCTGTTCAGCAGTGTGCCACGGGGCACCTGTCAGGAGAGCGCTGGTGCCATGCCGACCTTCCCCACTGCTAGGGTGTGGCAGGAATGGGGATGGCAATGAATAGTCACTGGACAGGAGTGTGTTCAGAGCTTCCATATGTCCTTCACTTAGCCTGCAGATGCTCTGTGAGGAGCATCGCATTAGCCACAGCTTACACATAAGGAAACTGAGGCTGAGAAAGTTGCGCTGATGGTTATGCAGGCCTGTGCCCTGTCCATTGTCCCTCACTGTCCTCACTCCCCTCTGCTGGTGAGTCACAGTCAGAGGCCAGACTGCTGGACATTGTCCAGGTTTGGTCACTTGGTCTTGTGGGTGTCACAGAGGAGACCACTGACTTCTAAGAAGTATTAATCCTGCCTCAGAGGTTCAGAGTGTACATACCTGGACCTGGTACCACCGTGTGTGTGTGTGTGTTCCCATGGACACGGGCAAAAATATCCAGATATATCCTAAGGTGGGTGCAGAGACTCCTCCTCTCCATTCAGTCCAGTCACCACAAACCCTGAACAAGCAGCTTCCCCAGGGGTTAGTGGAGCAGTTACGGAGAGAGGCCAAGCTGACAAGAATTGCAAAAATCTCATAGCCAGTCCCCACCCCAGCTCTGTTTCTCTGATGGAGAGAGAGTAGGCCAAAGATGGAGGGGCCTTGCCACGTGAGAAACCCCTTGCAGGCTCAAGCCTGGGCTTCCCCTCCTAACCCTTCACCAAGTCCCAGCCCATCTGAAATACAGTCCCGCCGAAACCCGGGGAGTGTGGGCCCTAAAGACCCTGGCCGGTTCCAGCTGCTAAGTCCCAGCTCTGCCTTCAAAGAGAACAAACACATCAGCAAGCAGGGCCATTACATTAACTATAGGAGTTAACTTTCTTCCTCAGAAGATCATCTTTAACTGAAGAATAGCTAGCAGTTTAGAGATGCTGACCTCACTGCCTGCTGGAGAGAGAAGCAGGAGTCAGTCAATGCCTCCAAACTCTGTGACTGAGTGCCTGCCAAGCCAGGGTTCCAGAAAAGCCCCTTTTCTGAGAACTAGCACCCAGCTCTTTCCTTTCCAGTCTGTTCTGCTTCTGCCTCCTGAGTGAGCAGCCATGCATTGCAGCCCAGAGAACCGGAAAATCCATGCCGAGACCAGGAGGCTGTGTGCACGGATGCGGATGGACTGGAGAGCTCCAGGCAGGTGGGGAGTCAGAGCCCTCTGGGATGACTCCATGCTCCAGACCTGGGGACACATGACTCCGTGCGTGTGTGGCAACCCCGGACACATGGTGCCCAGCATTTGGGAAGGTAAGTGATGGCACTAGAAGCCAGCGTGGCCCCATGGAAAGGCATTGCCTTTCTACATTGCCAGGCTATGCTCATCTCATTACTGAACAGGCTACAACCGGTGGGCCTAGGGAGGCGGCCCAGCTCTCTGGGGGTGACGGTGCGAGCAGCACATGAGTCAGGAGCAGGAGAGTGGGCTGCGCTAGTGACAGCCCTGTCCACTGCTGATGGCCACCAATAATGCAAGGGGATGCCAGCAGGGCTGGGGCCGCACTAAGTGCGCGGCTCATGCATCTGTACTCACTGCTGTTGAGCTGGCTTCTGTCTTAGGGAGGTGAGTGTGCCCTTATGCAGGGTCTGGGAGAGAGACCTGTGGAAAGAGGTCTGGAAGGGGTGGTTGGGTGGTGGCAAGGAGAAATGTAGCAGCTGGTCTGGGGGTGCACCGTGGGGAGACGCTGTGCCGTCCGCTCTGTGTGATCCCCAGAAGGTTGCCCCTCAATGCCTGTGGAAAAGGCAGCAGCTGTTGACCTCCTCCTTCAGTGATGGTGGTTAGAGCTGCATTCTGTGTTTGGTTGACATCCAGACTATTGAGATTGGCCCGAAGCAAGCCCAGAAGGCTTCAAGTTAGAGCTAGATCATGTACAAATTAGGAACTGGGTGAAAACCTAAAACTCACCGCAGAGCTCTTCCTTCTGCACTCAGCAAACCCGTCTGCACCAGGTGCCCAGGTGCTCTGAGCTCAGCCACTTGCTCCCCTGGCCTGGCCCCCACACAGTTCTTTTTCTTTCTGAGAGATTCCAGAACTCAGAAAACCAAACACAGCCTAGAAGATAAGGTGCTAGAGAAACAGCAGCTCAAGAGGAAAACTTGCCTGTGGTTCCTGGTTGCTAGTGCTAGAGTATCGACAAGGACAGAAAATAACAATCACAATCACATTATGTCCATAGATGATGGAACAGGCGGCGACTTTATCTGCATCTCATCTCATCCACGCTCCACACCCATGTGTCTCCTGTGTGCCTTGCCTCAGGCACGGCTGTCCTCTCGGGCTGCGCTTCCCTGCAGGGTCCTTGCTCTGGGCCACTGCGAGGTTCAAGCTCTGGCCATGCTGGCCAAGTACCATGAAACACAAGATGGCAGTGATGGAAGCTGATGGAAGCTGCTGAACGTCCTGAGGACCCAAACCATCTTTGTTGACCCTCAGATGCACAGGATAGGATATAAGAGGATCAAAGTTACACCCGACTTCTCAGCCCCGGGGTCCCCCACCCATCTGGACGCCGTGTTTTGGGGTTTGTTTTCAGGTCTCTCGTCCTCATGCCCCCTTGCGTCTCTCTCCTGCAAACGCTGTGTTTTTCAGTCTGCCTTCCCAAGCTCGTTCTCTGCCACGCTCTGCACCACACGGCCTCCCTGTGCGCCCAGTAGTCAGGTCACACATGGCACCCTGGTGGGGAGCATGCTCTGCTTTTTTTGTTTTGCCCTTAATATGGTTTTTAAGACCTGTCCACATTGATACTTGTAGATTTGGTTTGTTCTTTTTGACTGCTAATGTTTTACAGTGTGAAAACCCCTCTTCTTTTTTCTACACTCCTGCTAATGGCCACTTAGGGTTCACGGCTCCTTGATGTTAGAAATCTGCTGACATGCCCCACTCACCCTTTGTGAGAAATCATCTGGAGTGCGCACACGGCTTCCGAATTGTGGGGTTGTCGGGACTATGCGGTCATTCAGACCATGGCCTCCTTTGACAGATGGTCAGACTAAGGCCCAGAGCAGAGACGCAACTTACACTCATTTTAGAACCCGAGTGTTCTGACTTCCAGCCTGAGCGCTGCCTGCTCAGAACATCCCATGGAGCCTGTGATTTCTCCTGCGGTGCCAGCAGGGCCCCTGTGGCTTCCTTGGGCGTGAAGAAACCCTGGCCTGCAGTACAAATCTCCCTCCATGTGGCAGCACCGTGGTGCCCACCACCACTAATTACCAGCGGGGGCGGGGGGGGGCGTGGAGAAGTAGGTGGGGGAGCTGAGCTAAAGTCAGCACAGACCGGCTTCCTGTACAATGGGAATAAACCTTGGCAGCCCTGGGGCCATGCTCAGTGACAGGCCCCCACCCTGCTCAGCGCTCCAGAAGCTGCTGAATAAAAACCAAGATAGAATCCCTGGAGGGAGGAACCCCTCCCTAAAGAATCATTCTGTCCCATCTTCCTGCCTGTAAAAGCTTCAGATCTCGGCTAGGCTGGCTGAGAGACTCTTCCTTATGTCTGCCCTCTCTCTCAACCGGTGTAACAGCGCAGTGATAACAATGCTAACGGTGACAGGTATGTGCTGTGGCTCCTGTGCGTCTGAAAAGTTCTAAGTACCCACCATGTGTCACCTCATTTAATAGTGACATCCTGAGGGAGGTATGATTACCGCCATTCCCATTTCACAGGTAAGGAAACAGAGGCCCAGAGCAGCTGCTAGTAAGTGGTGGAGCGAGCATGCGCACGCAAAGCCTTCTGAAGCCCACCATCCTGCCTTAACCACTGGAGAAAGAAGAGAGACAAAATGAGACCAAAAGCAAGACCAGACCCTGGGAACAAGAGGCTTGTGGACCTGCTAGCAACTGCAGATGCAACCAGAACAGTGCACCAACCCACCCAGTCTCCAGCGCCCACGTCTGTGCCAGACCCACATGCTTCCCAGGGTCTTGGCCCTGCCCGGGGTTTCCTGAAGTCGGGGTGCAGGGGCCCTGGCAGGTGGAGGCGCTGAGTCAGCAGATTCTCCAGGGCACAGATTCCAAGCCCTGGGCCCGGACCCAGGCCTCCCCGACCATCTCTGCCTCCCTCCTGGGAGGCGGCCAACCCAGTATCTCAGGCAGATCTCCCAGGCAGTCAGGCACTGCTCCCGCTATCTATTCATATTGGAATTTGAATGCTTCTGGTCAGAATGACTAAAAGGCTGAATTTTACAAGGGTTTTGAAAGTGAATTGACTCCACTTATTAAAGATCTACTAGATTACACGCTGAGCGAAAGGACACTCTGGGGACTCTAGGCAGGGCAGCTTTTCATGAAGACAGAAACATCCCTTTCAGAGCTGCTCCCGGTAAACCACAGTGGGAGCCATTTCACCAGGCAGGTGCCAATTAAATTACAGGCTGAAGGATGGAGGGCCGTCAAGGAAGCCGCCTGGCCCAGAAAGGCTGCTGATGAATAAAGAGGCAGTTCTAGAAATCCCCTCTGGTGATTTTATGTAAATTCCTTTCTAAGGCAGGAAGGCAAAGACTAGAAGGAATGTATTTCTGGGAAGCTTTGATGCTCAGTCAGGACTTTGACAAGGAGGAGAGAGGGAGCTGGTGTGAGGGGCATTCAGAGAATGTGATGGACTGGGACAGATGGGGAGTGGAGGGGGCTCAACAAGCACTTTGTGTTCAGACTCAGCACCTGAGAGGGAACGCGGTGGGCGGGGTGAGGGAGCTCAACAGTTCTGAGGATATCTTGGACTCGGGGCCTGTCACCTGTTGGTGTTGAAAAGACCTCCAGACCCGGCTCCTGAGTCCGACACCAGCCCAGTGGACACAGTGCCTCACGGTACAGATGGCAGAGCTATGTCCCAGAGATGGGGGTCAGAAACAGGGCTTGACAGCAGGGGATCTTCAGGCTCTGGCTCAGGCCTCTGTCCCCAAACCCTTCGATGACGGTTTCGGGAGTCATGGTCACTGGCTCATGAGAAGGAGTCTCTTCCACGTTCTGTCTCTTTTCAGAAGAAGGGGTAAGGTGCACAGGTACCATTTGCTGGTAGGAGTAATTCAAGGCCCTGACAGTGTGTGCAGCATGGACTCACGCTTATGACAGGCACAGACTCAGAGAGACTGGCAAAAAAAAGTGTGTGTGGGGGGGGATTTATTAGCAGGCTGCCAGGGTCTCAGTCTCAAAGGAAGTTCAAGAACAGGCGCAGAGAGTGTCAGCACCCCCGCAAGAGCAAGCCGTAGACCAGGGATTAAAGTTTGACCATCAGGACAGTGAAAGCCTCTGGCTCCAGCACCCAGTTGTGGTTGCATCTGGACCGATAAGGAAAACTGATGGATGAGTTTGTCATGTGGGACATGCAGTGTGTGACCAGGAGAGACCCTCCACCAAGAAACAAAGGAATGAAGAAGACCACCAATAACTTCAAAGGACAATGTCACCTTGGCCAATCAGGAACTGAAACCTGGTCTGCAGACAGAAAACTGGTCTCTCCATCCTCCTTCCTCACGATGTGGGATTTTACCTTAAAAACTCAGGCCGCTGGCAAGGCCGTGAGTCAGCCTCCCCACTAATGGGGTCTTAGTCTCTTGGCTGGCTCCATCCTCTCTCTCCCTCTGTTCCCCACTAATGAGGGTCAGCCTCCCTTGGTCAGCTCCATCCCTCTACCCTCTGATTAAACCTCTGCTTACTCACTCACCTAACTCTGCCGTGGGTTCTTTGAGTGACCCGAAAACCCCCACAGAGTGCCCAGGGACCAAGGCAGCCCAAATGGCCAGCAGCCACCTTGCAGCAACACAGCTTTGGCCCATGGCCACTCTCTTCACCATGGACAGCCTCCCAGTGACTGGATTCTAAAGAGGACCCATCTGAACATCACTCACTCAAGCCAGGCCTGACTGGCCACGTCTGGGGCATGCCAACACATCGCAGCCTCCAGGGCTGGGGGAGGAGGTTCTGAGGATCTCACCATGGGAGGTGGGGTCTGCATCCCCCGCCCCAGAACTCACCCCAAAAGTCTGCCAAAGTTAAGGGTTCTAGAAACCTTCAGAGAAGTGTTGCTGTCTGCTGTTTAGGGGTGAAGGAGACACAACTGTATGTCACATGCAATTAACATTCTTTTGTGCCCGAGGGTCCTGGGGCATTGTCACAGGAGACCTTGGGGAAGGGTCTAGACCAAGCACATCAAAGCCTGATGAGGCCTTCAGTCCGTACTGTGCGCTGTTGTCCAGCACCACAGGCCGGGTGGCTCAACAAGCTTCGACATCACAATGTTTCACACTTGGGAAACAAGAACAGCTGGGGTGTTCAGAGCTCACATTCTATTTCAAACTAGAAAAAGTAAAACTTAGCAAAAGCCACTTGACCTAAGATGCAGATACGCCTCAACATGGGGGAGGTTCATGCTCCCCTCCCCACAGTGAGACAGTGGTCGCAAACTCCTGGGGTGGGGAAACGCAGTGTGCTCTCGCTTCAGAAGTGAGCGCATGGCACGCCCTGGTGGAGGAGCGGTTTGGCCAGCCGCTTTCCACGGGGTTGGTCCACATTCATCCCAAGGACCTGAGTTCGCATCCCAGAGCCAGGTCAATGAACAACTAAATAAAGTGCTTCTTCCTCCTGTCTCCTCCTGCTGCCTCTACTCACATTCATTCCTGCCTGCATCTCTGCTTTAAAAAAAAGAAGAAAAAAGGAAGTGAGCACAGTCTCACAAAGTTGGAGGACACAGTAGTCCCAGAGCCCACGAGCACCAGACCGAGGAGGAGACCAGCGTCAAGTTCAGTTTCCTGTGGTTTCCTGCAAGAGCCGTCCCTGCTCTGGGTTCTGCGCTCTGTTCTCTGCAGACAAGGCAGTGATAACGCTCCACCTTAGAGTAAGAGACTGGACAATGCTTTGTGGTGGGGACACTGCTGTGCACATGGACAATGTCAGGGAGCGTTACCGGGAAAGGGGCTGGGCCCCGGGCCATTCAGGTCAGAGGTCTCGGACAGGTGTCCAAGTCCAAGCCTGCCTGGATCTAGGGGCTAGTGAGCCCCTGAAACTGGGTGCAAACTACAAGCTGTGTGTGTGTGTGTGTGTGTGTGTGTGCGTGCATGTGTACATGTTCATTGTGTGGTGTGCATATGTGCATGTCTGTATATGTATGTTTTCTGAGAAAAGCGTCCATAGCTTTCTCCAGGTTTTTAAAAGGGTCTAGACATTTCAAAATAGCAAGAATTCCTATTTTAGCTCATCCCTTTGTGCAGATGGAAAACAGTCCCCCTAAGTTAGTGCGGGGAGTCTGGGGCTTGTTTGTGTCTAAAGCTGTGAACGATTATCTGAGTTAATTAAAAGCTTTGGCAGAGCCAAGCCAGCATCCCTGTCCCCTCCCACAGCCAGGCGGCCTTCTGTCACACATGACACAGGCGCAGGGGCTGTGTCATACACCAATGTGGGTCTCAGCCCCGCAGGGAACAAGTGGCCATCTGCAGGCTGCACTTCCCTGCAGGGACGTGGGCAGAAAGGCCAATGCCACAAGGCCTGGCCCAGATTGTCCTCACCAAGCCCCCACTGCTCCGTGGGCCCCATCTATTTCAAACATGCCTGGGATTTCTTTTTGACACTAAAGTAAATGCTGGCTGGAGAGCCACCTACGTGGCTGACGAAGGCTGCTGGCTTCTCATTGGAGGGCTGGGAGGAGATTCTGCAGGTCTTTGAAGAGTGCCAAGGCTCCTCCGTCACGCTGAGATCTCACATCCATTACCAGGAGCTAATAAAGGCGGGAGGCCAGGTTGAGGATGGAGCCCCATTCATGGAGAGGGCCATGGCCAGGGTGCTGTGGCCTCCCCAGCTCCGCTAGGTCATCCACGCAGTGGCCCCACTCAATGGCACCTCCCTCGGATTCCCATTATTCTCAGTTCAGTACTTTGGGCAGCGATTCCGTTTCTCATTTACTATAAAAGCCCGTCCCTGCAGACCTTTTGGCACATTTATTGTGAGTCTGGAATCTGTGACGGATTGGATTTCAGAGGAGGGATTGATTAAATACAGATGGAGCACTTGGCAAGGGTCTGGGGCTCCCAGTAGACTCCCCCATTTAGAAACAGAGTAAAGATTAGGAAGCTTGAGCTACGGCGATCTGGGGCAGAGCATGCTTTCAAGGGAAGGAGGGCGCACCCAGGGAAGCAGACTGCTTGTTTCCGTTCAAGGGCATCTCCTTGAAGATGGACACAAGTTATTTGTTGGGAGGAGTGAGGAACTGCCCAGGCCTCTCCTTGCTGCCCCTAATGGGGCACACAGTGCTCCCCTTTTCACTTGTGTTGGGACTGAGAGGATGGTTGAGTTGTCTCAGCAGTGGCTAATCATCTAGCACCTTAGTCTAATCTTAGAGTCACGCACACACCTTCCCCTTTCAAAACTTCAGGCCTCGCCTGTGCAGTCCCTCTGCCTGGAGGGTCCTTCCCCATCTTTAATGACCAGAAAATCAGTTGTCTTTTTATTTTTTTAACAGAAAGGTACAGGCAGGAATGAAGGCGAGTAGGCAGGCAGGCAGGAAGAGAGAGAAGGAAGAAGCATTTTCTTTGTTTTTATTTTGTTGTTCATCGTGGCTGTTCCCCCTGGCCCCGGGATGGGATGTGAATTGTATGTGGACTGCATTCTGATTGAAAGCAGCTGACCAAACCGCTACCCTGCCAGGGTGTGCCTCCATCGTCTTTCAACATTTAATTCGTGTCACCTCTTCCAAGACCACCCACATTGTACTTCCACTCAGGTAAAAGGAATCACTCCTTTGGGTGCACACCCGCAGTCTGCCACCGACTCGTCTGTTTTACCTTTGCTTTCCTTCTTCCTTCTCAGTGTCTGTGCCTTCACTATCTCCGTTTCCGTAGCATTCAAGCAGTAAGCCCTAAATGAATGTTAATGCAAATTGGAATGTGTCTCATTACCTAGTCTTTAGAAAACATGCTATTTTCTGTAATACACACCAGCAGGCTTTGCCTGTCGTGTATCAGTTACCGCTGCTTTGGATTACAGGACTCAGTTTCCCTCTGGGGAAATCTGCCCCTTACCCATGTTCAACCCAAGCAGATGAGATGCTTCTACTCTGTTCCCCTTTCCAAGGGTGGACCTGAGACTCCATTCTGACCAATCAGAACGCAGGGATTAAGTGGGCTGGGCTTATTACCCAAGTTGGGCCAATCAGGCCAGTGGACTCCAGGGCACTCACTGGCTCTCTTAGGAACACGGGGCTTGTTCTGTGTTTGCTGAATGGAGGAAACATCTGGCTGGGACTGCTGGTGCCCAGTGGGCCACCCTGTGGGGAGGGGCTTCCTGAGAATGATACTTATAGGAGGCAGAGGAGGAAACTAGACTGGGGGATGGGGGACACTGGCTTTGCCACTGAGGCTGGGCCAGATAAGAACGGAGGAGGCCATCAGCAAAATAATGCTCCAAGGACACGACGAGTTCAGGTACCAGCCAGGCAAGGACTGGCACCAGCATGCCCAGCTCTGCACACGCCACTGGCACTAGTGAGTCACAGCACGTCATGTGGGTGTGGTCTGGTGAATGCCTTCAGAGCCAAGGCCCAGCCCCTGGCGGGACGTTCTGGGAGGAGGAGCTGGCCAGGGCCTGTGTGGACTCCAGGACCCAGGGAGGGGCACTGCGGGACCCTGGTGAGAGTCTTAAGTTCGTAGTCAGACCCAGTGGCGACCATTTCTGTTGGGAACATCTCTACTCATTTGGCTCCAGTTTCATCTGTAAAGTGGGTTCATCTTTTAGTGTTGGTGAGTCCAGTGAGATCACAGCCCTCAAGCAGTGGGGTCCTCACTGTTGTGCTGAGGGCTGGGCCTGGGCAGGATGTGGCCAGAGCAGGGGGAGGAAGGCAGGATGAAGGCTGAGGAAGCGGCTTAATGCTGGGCGGCTGGGCTGGGCTGCGCTGGGCTAGGAGAGGAGGAAATCCGTCTTAGTCATCCTGTGTGCCACAAGCAAGCACAGCGCCCGGCAGAGCGGGACCCTAGCACGTGTTTAAAAAGGGAGAGTGCGCTTACAGTGGACATCTTTTAAGATGTTCTACACCATCTAAGAATCCTCATGCCAAAGTGACAAAACCGTGTCAGCGATACTGGCTGGAAGGCAACAGCTGCAAACCGAGTTTGGGTTCTGTCGGCATGTGTCGGTGTGACCCCAAGCAAGTCTCTTCATCGCTGGAGACTTGAATTTCTTCGTCTGCAAAGTGGGGCTCTTTGACTTGGGGTGACCGCCTGGAAGGCTGTGACCCAGCTCCCAAAGTTCTGGTGGTCTGGCCGTCCCAGAGCAAGGCCACGCGCACCAGACCCACAGTCAAAAGGGGACCCTGGAGGCAGCCCCCGGGGGCCCAGCAGAGCGGGGAGTCAGATGTGGCCTGACTCCCTGAGGTCGCCAAAGGTTTGGCTTGAGAGAGTGTGGCAAGTGTTGGGTTTGCAGGGCAAGGCGGGGAGGTGCAGGCTGGGAAGCAGGTCTGAACACAGTGAGAGGAAGGCACTTCCGAACTATGGCCTTGAGCACAAGCCACGGGTTCTCAGTGACCACCCTGAGAGTCAGCATTTACTGTGGCCTTTCTGTCTGCCAGGTACTATTCTAGGTGTTTGAATGGATTATTTCCCTTAATTCTCACAAGCCTGTGTGGGTAGTATTGCTACTTCCCATTTCACAGATTAAGAAACTGAGGCATAACGTTCACAAGGGATTTTAACTCGTGGCTCTTGACTGGCCTGTGTTACTGCTGAGACACAAAGCAGGGTGGTTACAGCGACCTAAGGAGGACAGAGGATTTATTCCAGCACTTTGTGAATGGTCAGGTGCTGAGTAGATGTGGCATGATTACCTCTTTTTCTTGGTCTCTCTGAGAAAGGCGTGATGGACAGTCATGAAGCCGCCACTTCTGAGTCTGGCCGTGGGGACTGGCCTCTCCCAGGAGTTCTTAGGGGCCATAAGGGAGGTGGCTTCACAGGTTCTGGCCAACTTGATCTCCCAGCTCCCCATCCCCATGTCTGTCCGCAGGATATTCAGGTCAAATTGGCTCTGTCCTCGGGCCCCCGGAGGGTGGTGGGTGGGTGATAGAGCCCACAGGCCAATCTGGGTGTTCCTGTCTCCCTTGATCACAGCATTTCAGAACCGTAAGGTGTCCTGGCATTCTCCCCTCCCCAAGTGAGTTGCCAGGTGGGGGCAGGGACAGACTTGGGTGGGCCCCACCTGGGGACTGGCAAAAGGTGGCTCCTGAGGGCTCTGCAGCCCTCCAGTGGGAGTCTTGGGCTGACCTCACTGAAACTCAAGCAAAGACAGGAGCCAGCGTAGGCAGGGGAGCCAGGATACAGGACTAGGTTCTGGGAGAAAGGCAGCAAGAAGGCTGGGAGTGGGTGGGTGGGGCGGGGTGGGTAAAGCAAGCTAAGAAGGGCCCCCAAGAGGGAGACAGAAGGGTGCAGGGTGTGGAGGGCTGTTTTGAAAGCAAAAGTCTGTAGCACCTGGGGGAGCAAAGGCTGGGACAAAAGGACAGCAGTGTTCCACACAGTTAGCTCCTGGGGTGGATTCACTGTTGAGCTGCCTTGGTGTGAGGTGCTCCAGAAACTGCTGGGAAAGGCAGTGCAGTTCTCCACAAAGGATTTTAAGGTACTGGAAGGCATGCTGGGAAGAATAAAAACCCCGGAGTTCTAAGAGGAGTAAATGGCACCACCAGGGAGCAAGGGGGCAGCATGTGCAGACGGCTTGGGCTTCCCAAGGGGAAAATCCCCCCAGTAATGTGGGTGCAGCGGCAGGGGAAGCCAGGTGAGCTTCTTCCGGCTCCAGAGAGGAATGGGAGGGAGTGGGTGCCAGGGAGAGCCAGGCGCAGGGACCAGCGGACGGGCAGGTGTGTCGCTCACTCCGAGGTGGCAGGATGAGGGAGAGCCTACCCTCTGGGACCACCCATGGGCACTGGGGCAGCCTCAGTGGGAGGAATGCATGGGCTCAGCCCGAAGTCCAGTGGGGTGACAAGTCGGCCAGAAACTGCGTGAGAGGCAGCAGGTTTGGTTCAAATCACTAAGGGTTACAGGCAGATGGAGTGCAGAAACAGCACCCCACCCCAGGCCAAGGGTCAAAAGATAGTTTGGGCCCTGCAAGGACTGGTGAGAGCACAGGGCAGGGCTCACTGCTACAGACACAGGGACCTAGCAGCAGAGCCGCAGTGAGGGGCAGGCCTGGTCCCAGAACCATCCAGTCTGGCCCTGAGCTGACTCCAGAGCAGCATGGGACCTGCACTGCTTGGTCAGCTGAGCATGACAGCTGCCGGGGTCTCCATCTCGGAGCTCTAGCCCGGATCTCTGTGGCACTTGTGAGGACGGACGGGAAGCACTGCGCATGCCTGGGAAGTCCTTCCGACACAAGCTGCAATGTTCGACTCAACCAGCAAACAGGGTGCTGTGAAAACAGGTTAGCGCAAAAGCATTCACAGCGCACCCACACGCAAAGCACAGGATTTGCCCTGGAGCAGCCAGACAGGCAAGCATGGCCGCAGGTGGAAGCCCACAACCAGGCCTGAGCAGCAGCAAGAGCAGGAAGCCCTGACGGCGCACTTAGGGATTTCGGCATCTCTGCTAATTGGGGCAGCCCATCCAGCACAGAAAAACTGACTCATGCATTTGTTTCTGAAAATACATGAATAGGTCATGAGAAAACTCATGGAGATTAAAAAATGACCTACATAGGATCAGCCTTGGTGTGCGAACAACAAAAATGTTAGTGGTCTGGGATATTGCAAGGCCACAAACAGGACAAATTATACTTTCAAATGAAAATGTTTTCTTTCTTGCAGTTTATCTTTGCATCTTGGGGAGTGCTCTGGCCACTCTCCAAAGGCGGGTAGTGGGCAGGGGCTACAAAGAAGACACTGGATGCAGAGGCAGGTCTGACCCCCCAGGAGCCGGGCAGGGAGACCATCTGGGGGAGGAGGAGGGATGCCTCACAACGGAATCGGGACACAACCCTCCAGTGGACAGGATGTGCTTGGGGCCTGCTCTAGGCGACAGCATTCGGGAGATGTTGAGTGAGGACAGAGGCAGGGGAATGTCCCAAGTGACCTTTCCAAATTCCAACAATTATCTTTATGGAAAAATGCGTGAATCCATGACCATGGCATCGTTAAATAAAGGCTTATTTGATCAAATGATCTCCCTTATTCTGTCCTCATCTTATTCATCTATAAAATGGGAAGAATGCATTCCATCTGGAACGTGCAGATTACATAAATGCATACACAGAAAAAGCACTTAGAGCAGGGCCTGGCACAGACTATGTGTTCAATAAATGTCAGCTTTTGTTTTCAATTCTTTCTTTCTGGGGGTCAGAGATGGTAAGTAACCCATTATGATCATATAAAAGTATTCTCAGTAGTTTCTATAAATCACATTTCACTTTGTCTATGGAAAAAAAGATGTAAATTATTTCAAACAGACATCTACATACTTTAAAATACTGAGTTTATTTTAAAAAATCAGCACAGTAAAAACCACTACACAAAGTAAGCTATCAAAGACTGACGCCCCTCAATTCAAGTGTACGCTCCCAAAATTAAAGATCTTTATTTCCCTGCAAGTCTTATAAATTCTGAGGTTAAATAAAATTAAGGAGGAAAACATGAACATTTCAACAAAATCAATTTTGCACAAACAAGTGTAATCGAGCAGCTTAAATGATCACCTGGAATATTGTACTTCAGAGAAAAATCCCCGATGACACCACAATCTGTGTTATAAAAAGATTCACATTATTTCACGGGGTGTGTCACTCATTCTTCACATTTCTTTCACCGAGCCTCAGGCAAATAATTGAGGGAATCTTTTTCCAGGCAGCAGCCTTATTTTTATGCACATTCCTTTTCTTTTTCTGAATGCAGAGCTTCCAAAAACAGAGGTTTTTCTCTTGGTAAAATCTGATTTATCAGACATTCGAGGACCAAATATTGAGGTTCTTAGATCTCCTCTCTGGGAAGAGGTCTTCACGACACTCAGGTAGGTTCTCTTCTCCCACACCAGGCTCCTTTGTGGAACAGAAATGCAGACATTTCTGACCTCATCAGAGATGGAAGTGAACTCTGTGCCTTCAACCACCAGAAGAGAAGGCCTGGCTCTCTCCTGATGGCATCAAATTCCTCTGAATTCAGAGAAAGTGTTGCCAATCAGACTACATTAGCCCAGGGCAATACGAGACTTGGGGAAGTTAAAAATGTGAACCCACCCAGGACGGGGCGTGGACGCCTGCTCACTGCTGCACACCGACAACAGGGTCCCCAGCGCTCACAGACTGCAGGGGAGCAGGTCTGGCAGCACAGCCCTCCTCTGTGCTCTCCAATGTCCGTGCCCCAATGTCCAGGAGGAAAGTGCCTGAGACAGAAGTGTGAGCCAGGTGACGGGACCAGGGAACTTTTGTTGGTATGAGCGCCACCCACGGGCTCAACAGCAACAAGTCTCTGTGAGAAACATGCTTATCAAGTGCCTTCTGAAACTTAGGATCACCAGACTGAGTGAGCTGAAGAAACATGGTATTTCAGTAGGAAAGTGAGACATTCACAGACAATTATATTGTTGTATCCAATTCACCGATGACCACCAGCTCGTTCCAGCATAAACCACCAGAACCAGTGCTACGACAAAGAAAATGCGAAATGGAATGCCACACTGGCATTTCCTTCCTTTCTGCACCTCTGGGCCGGGGTGGGCGGTGAGGATAGATTTCCTGAGGGCCGAAAGACAGGGCGGTGCTGTCCCTCCTCCAGGCCGACTCCACGGGCCTGCCTTGGAGAGCCTTTACGGAGCAGCCTCTAAGAATTCTGAGGTAAACACAGCTTCTGCATAATCTTCATACACATCCTGAAGTTCAGCAGCCACAGACCCCAGGGCTTCTTCTATCAGCTCTTCTGAAAAGCTGGAAGACAAACAACATAGCTAACGGTATGTACAGTGAAATAGGGAAGTTGTTCTACTCAGCTGGGGACTGAACAAGTCAGCATTTAAACCAAGATTCAAAGGGCCAAGAACAGCCAAGAAACTGTGAGAAGGAAACAAGGTAAGAAGCTGCCTCTTGGAGATTTTCAAACAGCAGTGCTTAGGTCCCGAAGTCCCCCGAGAGGGAGGGCTACACCAGATGCAGGAGGGACCTCCCCCTCAACATGGCTGAAACCAGGGGTGACCGGAAACCAACTAGTTGCACCCCAGCCCTAAAACAGATCAAGCCGTGACGACTGCCCAACCGCCTGGCAGAGGAAAGGGTGCGAGCCTTCACTATGGTCTTGACAGAGGAGGGAATCTCCAAATCTGTGTTCTCTCTGCACACACAGACACACAACTCATTTTCCGACATTGTTTGCAAATGCGTAGCTCTCTTGATGTCCTTCAAATACTTCAAGTCTGCGTGTCCTAACCTAAAACTAAGGACATTCTCTTAAGTAACCATGACACAAATATAAAAAGGGTGAAATTAACACTGATACATTGTTATTATCTAACTTTTTTCAAATTCTGCCAGCTGTCCAAGTAACATCCTTTAGCATTTTTGCGAGTCCAGGGCTCCATCCAGCACCCCTGTCGCCATAGCTTGTCATGCCTGTCAGTCGACTTCAACCTGTAATCATTCTTCAGTCCTGGTCTTCCATGACCTTTAGCATTCTTTAAAGAGAAAAGGCCCCGTTTTGTAGAATGGTCCATCAATTTGGATTTGTCTGATGTTCCCTCATAATCATATACAGGCTGTACATTTCTGGAACAAATGTCGCAGAGGGATATTGTGTCCCCCAGCACATCTATTTGTCCTATTACTGACAAGTGTTCATTTTGATCACTGGGATACAGGATTCTCCCTTGTAAAGTTACTGTTTTCCCTTTGCAATTAATAAGCATATTGAAGGGGGACACTGGCCATTTTTTGTTACCTTTTTTTTCCTTGCTATTAACTTGATATCCCTCAAATACTTCAGTGTGCAGTTCTTAAAAACATGAATATTGCTCACAGACAGACATTAAAATAATGTGTTATTCTCATGTGGATGTTATACTCTTTTAATATTTTTTTTAGTGGCCACCCTAGTTACAGTAAGAATCCTTGACTTAAGTCTTACAGTAGTTGACTTCATTCTTACATTTCCCAGACAGCTCAAGAACTCTAGAACTCCGCTGTTACCGTGTGTCTTAAGTGCACGTGTGCACACACACATCTCAGGATTATTGCTTTATACATTCAATACTCATTCTACATATTGATTTTTTTCTTTATTCATGTCAGTCGATAGTCTTGACTTTTAGCTATGACTTTTTCTCTGCCTGAAAAATACCCTTTCAATATTTCTTTAACAGTCATTCTACTGGTTAATACATTTGTCAGCTTTGTTTGAAACCTCTTTTACCTTTCTTTTTGAAACATTAAAACTCCAGACTGGCAGTTCTTTTCTTTTAGAACTTTAAAGATATGCCAGTCCTTCCAGCTTCTATTTTTCTTTTCTCTTTCTACAGTTCATTTTAGGACTTTGTCTCTTTTGTCTCTGATTTTTGAACAATACAATGATATGCCTATATATGAATTTTTTTCTTGTTCATTTTGAACCTATGGCTTCATGTCTTTTCTGACTTCGGGGAAGTTAGCAACCATTATCTCTTTGGATGTTGTTTAGGACCCATTCTCTTCTCTCTGCTCCTTCTAGATTCCAGCCACATATAGATTAGACCTTGTCACTTTACACTCACCTTTTTACGTGCAGGCATCACTCTGGATATTTTCTTCTGTCCTCTGTTCCAAGTCTCCAGCTTTGTCTTATGTTGTGTCTAATTTGCTAGTAAGTCCATCCAATGAATCCCTCATTTCAGAAATTGTATATTTCAGTTCTAGAATGTCCATTTAGATGTAGCTGAGTTCCCGACTCTTATGCCAGAATTCTAAGCTATCTTTTATCTCTATGAACAAGTAGACAATCATTCTAATGTCTTTGTCTGGTTGCTCCAACTCTTGGAACTACTGTGGGTCTTTTCTGTCAAACTCTGTTGCCTGGTGATTTTTTACCATATGTCAAATATTGTATTCAACAACTAGAGAAATAATTAAGTCTAAGGATGATGCTATATACCTTCAGAGGAAATATATGTCTGCTTCTATCTGGTGCCTGGGGGCCAATAATCTAAAACACCCCAATCTAATCGCTGGAACTGAGACAATTTAGGGCTGAGTGGAGTTCCTGAGAGGGCTCACTGGCATTCAGGGCCACAATCAAAGGTGAGGAAAGCTCATAAGAGCAACTCCCCAACGTCAGCAAACCCTGGGTCCCCAGTTCTGTCCCTGATCTGAAAAGGCCTCAGAAGTGCTGTTCCCCTCCTTCTAGACCTGATAGTACAATGCCAGACAATGGGTAACCTCCCTGGCCTCTGTGTTCGCCAGGATCCTGGCCCAGTTACTGTTCATTACGCAGTTAACCTCCCAGCATGCATGTTTCATTTTCAATCTAGCTTTTCTATTAACAGTTATCCTCAGTGGGAGAGGTAGCCCAAATCACCAAATGTGTCATTACTACAAGCAGAAGTGACTGCCTTGTTTTCATATTTGCTTTGCTTTAAATAGTCCTATCATTCATTCATCCCTAAACTGTGAGAGAGGCAAAGGCATCAGGTGATGTCTGTTCTGTTTTCCTTTTCCTTCCCTTCCCCCTCTGGCAACTAGTCCTCCTGGAGACTGTCGTTCTTCAATCTGGACTAATTCTGTGCTCACTGAAAAAGCCTTCCCTTGGAGACAACTTTTGCTATTTTCTTGGAAGTTCTATTGTTAAAGAGTCTAAGGTTCGTAAGCCCTGACTTCCTCTCTCCCATGAGCACTTTGCATTGGAGGTACGCCTCACACTACACGCTCCAGCGGCTTACTGCACACCGGCATCTGGGAGCTAAATACTCAGACAGTTTATGTGCCTAAAAGTGCCTTTCTTCTATCCTTAAATTTATTTTTATGAGAGGGAGGGAAGTAAGGAGGGAGGAAGGATTTTTATTTAGTTAGTTGTTTCATTTTTGGCTCCCTCACCGCTCCAGGTGCCAACCTGGGTCCTTGGGCTTTACCTGTTTTCCACCCCAGCTGTCTCAGCCACCTGAACCACAGGAGTGTGCCTTATCCTTCCATTTAACAGATAACTTAGTTGAACACAGATTTCTAGGTTAAATGCTGGAAATACATATGAACATCTTCTAGCCGTATTGCTACTGAAAATACACCACTTTCATTTCTGATTATTTAAACGTGTCCAATGTTACATCTGGAATATTTTGTCATCTTCTCCTATACTGAGATGCTCAGATTTCCCTTTCACAGTGATGTGACATGGTTTGTTCTGTTCTATTAATTTATTAGTTATTCACGTACTCATTGCAGTGGACAATGGATGAATTCTTTCCAGCTAAAGATGAACAGTTTTTCTGCAATGTTTCTTATAATACTTCATTGATAATTTCCCATTCCTCCTTCCCTGCTGTCATATTCTAGAAATCCTATTATTCAGATGTTGGATGCCATGGACTGAAAATTTGGGGGAAAAGATTCATATATAAAAGCCTCAATTCCAATGAAACGATATTTGGAGGTGCAGGGGTTTTGGAGTGATTAGGTCATAAGGGTGGAGCCCTTCTGAATGGGATTAGTGCCCCTGCAAAAGAGACATAGAGAGATGACCTTTCTCTCTTGACTATGTGAAGATACAGTAAGACGACAGCTGCCTGCCAACCAGGAAGCAGCCCTCACCAGACATGGAGCTGCTGGGCTCTTGATTTTGTACTTCCCAGCCTCCAGAACTGTAAGAAATTTCTATTGTTTAAACTGCCCATGTATGGCATTTGATATGCGCTCTATGTGAAGATACTGGCTCTCCTAGAATAATCCATTTTTTTTTTTTTTCTTCTCCATTATCTAGTTCCTTGACTTTTAATCACTTCCTGAGAGATTTGACTTTTTTCTTCAAATTCTTCTGGTGAATTTATTTCACTCATACTTTTAATTTGAGAACTTTTATTTAATTTTTGTCCTATTCTTATTTCATGGTGTCAAAGATTCACTTAGTTCTCTGAAGATGTTAATTCTAGTTTGTTTGTGTTTCACATTTTAGTTTGCTTTCTACACTATTTCCTCAGAGTTATTTTTATCTGTCGGAATAGCCTATCTTCCAAGCTTTTCATCAAATGTCTGGTCATCTTCTCTGTCACCTGTGTATATGAATGAGAACTTCAACCCTGCCTCTTATTTTCTGGCTCACCTGCACCCCTGCCTTCACAAGCATCTGGTGCGTCTCCCCCTGAGTCCTATAAGCTGCTTCTGCACAATCAGCTTGGTCCTGGCTTCACCCCCATGAGGCACTTGGCTCTCTCTGTCTGCTAAGTTTCATGGCTTCTAAAATGTTATCGCTATTTCTTGTTTGCTGTCATTTATGGTTTCGTGCCCTTTGTTTATTCTCTTAGTGACATATAGTAGGATAGGGGCACAGAGAGTAGAGAGAGAGATATATGTTCCCTTTGTCCTTTTCAACCAGAAGGCTTCTGATTTTTTTCAAACTGGGAATCCTTAAAAATATGCTTTCAACAAAAGCATTATCACTTTAAGCTTTCACTTTCACAATCACTTTTTAAGTTATATAGCACTGATATCACTACTCCTTTTGATCAATGAAACAGTGCTTTCACTCAGGTGTAAGGAGGAATGGAGACATAAGAGAAAATTCAGCTAACAGCTCCCTCACCCACAAGGCTATTAAATGAAGTCAAGTGTCTTTGGAAACGTTTTTAAGATCTGATCAATATAACTCTCACCTTTGGAACACTCAAATAAGAAATAAAACCAAGAGAGATAAAAAAAAACAGAGCTAGAATATTCCAATGTACAGTTACAGGCAAAAGTTAGCAGAAGAGAACATTTGTTAAAACCCAGGTGTACCATACTAGCTCCGTCCTTAACATTTTCACCTTTATAGATACTTTATACCTTAAGCTATTATTCACAAGTCCAGATGTTTCCCTATAGCTACAAAATAAGTAGGAACAAAATGTGTCACTGAAGTGGCAAGAGCATAGAAGGAACAGTCTTTCTTCCCTGGCTTGTTTTGGAACTTCCCAGTATGCCATTTAGCCTATCCAATACGGAGAGGTTATGGGAAAGAAGAACCGTGTGTTCACATATGAACTCAAATCAAGTTTACCTATTTTTTCCCTTCCAGAAAATACAATGTTCTGTCTCAACCAGAACACAGGGTCCCGTATGCTTTGAAGAGCACTGCATATTAAAGAGAAGTCTCATGACTTTCAAGGAATTAAAAACAAGTGATTACCGCTGATCCAATGTCAATGCCATTAAAATGAAAGCAAATGGAGAAGTACATAAATCTACAAGGAGAAAAAGACAAAAATAAGTGGAAAATATCCAAAATTTTCAGAAGACAAAAGGCACATGGAAGAATCTTAACTGATCAGCAGTACTGAGAAAGAATCTTAAGGGAGTGGGGGGAGAGATGCCACGGACAGAACAACATCAGAAAAACTCTGGAAGGGCACTGAGCATCATGAAGGTGGAGTGAGATCTGGGGTAGAAAATGAAAACAATTGTTGAACATTCCCAGGATGAGCAGTTAGACTGATCTCCCTCTCTGTTTCTGGCAGTTATGTGACCCTACTTCACCTCCACAAAAGAAGGCAGATGTATTCTCTGGAAAAAATGAAGGAGTAACTTTCAACTCTGTCAAATCATAAATCAAGCATGAAGATAGAATAAAGCCATTTTCAAACATGTAAGTATGGAGAAATTTCCTCTGATACATAAAAGAGGATATGTTCCATCAACACGAGAGAGAGCCAAGCAGGAGGAAAGTAAGGGCCGTAGAGGAAGGGAGGAGGCAAAGCACATGGGCTTGAAGAAGTCCCAGCAGCAGGTGTGCTGCGGGCCTCCGGAGCAGCTGGCCAGGCTGGGGGAGGAGTGAAGGTCTCAGGGGAGAGTGGGGTGGTGGTGAGAAAGAAGTTAACTGATACACCTGATCACAAGAATTACACTGTAGAGGTGTTGGCTAGTGTGGGGGGAAAGTTAAAAAATATATACAAAAAAAAAAAAAAAAAAAAAAAAGCAGTTCTTCACTCCCGGGACACGTCTGAAACTTGTTTAAGAAAGAAATGAAATCACAGTATAACACTTGGCTCAACAACAAAAATTATCTGCATGTTTGTAATAAAGTGATCCCCAAGAGGCTTTAAATTTAGGACCTATTTGAAAAGACTGAATTTACACATAGCTTTCAATGAACTATTTACATAAAAGAAGGTTCTCCATTCTTCAAATACTGAGAAGCAACAGAACTCTGACTCCACAAAAACTGCCTTTTCAGGGGAGAGACCCCCAGAGAAGAGAAGAGATAAAGAAATGTAGCAAAATTCAAAGGCCTGCTGCTCCTAAGTGCAAGTCTGTCCCAAACACCAAGACCTCAGGCGCATCACTGTTTCCTGTAACAGTCAGTGTTCCAGTGGGTGGAGCCCCAGGAATAGAGACTCACCTCCGCCTAAAGACAGGAGGCTACAGAATGCCCCTTAGCCCATCACCTAGCCTGTATCTGAAAAAGTCATTTTGAAGAGAAAGTGTGGCCAAAAGTAGCACTGGGACTCCAGCGCCCGAAAGCACAGCACTGGTCTCTGTCAGTCCCTTCTCCAGCCTTCCTGGAAGTCAACTTTTGACACTTAGTTCCTAAGCAGAGAAACATCATGCCTTACTGACCTTTCAGCTAGGAGCCAGGGGTTGAAGGAGCCCACAGCCTCATGAGAGATCATCCGGAGGTACTGCTCAAAACGGCTGTAGTAGTCACCGATGCTGCGACACATCGCCGGGGGTACACACAGCGCAATTCGGCCTGCTGTCTGTTGCAAATCTTCTGAACGGGAGAGAAGGAGAGCCTCCCTTTTCTCTGATCTCTCCTCTCTTCCCACACTTTCATCCAGGGAACTGAGCATAAATAAAAATGATGACACCATTTAAAATCATCTGGAAGCAAGGGTAAATGTTCATTCCTTCTAATGGTTTGATAACCAAAGGCTCACCTCATTTCTCTTTCTCACAATGAACAAAACTCAACAATGAATGCTGATTCATTGTTTTCTCTTTTCACCGGACTAACCCTTGATTTGGTAGGAACTCCTAGCCCACAGACAAAAGAATTCTTAAAGCAAATCTTGCGGTAACAACAGTATCACCCACAAATGCCAATGTGATGTCTTCAACAGTAAGAACCAGCAAAATACCACTGGCTACTGAAAATCTTAATATGCAGCATAATGCCAATCCTACAAGCATGATATTTTACTGAGCCATTTTGGAGTCCGGCAAGGTTCAAAAGAAGAACTTCCTTCTCTGTGTGGAAAGTGAAGGACTTCTAAACTGAGTGACGTCAGACAACCCACACAGTGAAGTCAGCCTGGTTATCACTTACTCGCCATTGCAGGGCCTTTCTAAGATGATGTTCACATCCGGGTCTTTGCGGCCTGCTATCTTTGTGATTTTGATTGGATGAGGAGGCAGAGGACTTTCACTCACTGCTGGGGTTTTGTGAGCTAGAAACGGAGAAGCATAAAATAACCGCAAGTAAGGTAAATAGCTACACATTTCAGAGCTGTTTTCATGAGCAGAACCTGAAAGGAAGCCACACGCATCCCTCCCGAGCATAATGGGCTTAGCTAGCGGAGTCCTGGGAGGAAATACTCCTCTTAAATGAAATGGCTGAATTTAAAAGTTACAAAGAAACAAACTAATAAGGAATTTGTTTTAAGAAGTAACTAATTCCTTTTGAAGCCTGCTTGGCTCTGGGAAAAACTCAGAAGAGGTGCAAAACCCTAGGCCACACGGTTCCAGGAGGATCTAGCCACCCATTCAAGGAGCCTAAAGCAATTGGTTTTGTTTTTTAACCTGCAAACGGTTTGATTACTTGGAAAGGAAAAGAACACGCACACCTGAACACTTAATTAGCTGATTTAATTTGTCTCCAGGCATTGCTGGAAAAATCTGCAGGACGACAGTCAAAACATTGACTTATTAACTAATACCATGCAGGCTTGACAGCTCTTTTGGGTTCTGTATTATTTATCATTTTCAATGAATTCCAAGTGTAGAAAGGAAATTTGTCCTTAGGTTAGTAGCATCTATAAGTCAAACGACTTTCTCTGATTTATATTTATGTCCTTATGATTTCTTATTTCCAAACAGAAATACTGCATAAATCAATTTTTATAAAAATAGTACTGAGAAAACAATCAACTCTCAATTGGTTTCAGAAAGGGAGGATGAGACAAAGATTAGACACTACACAATTCAAAAGCACTTTAATATAGGATTTGTGATACAAGTGAACATGCCATCACAGGGTTCCTACTATGATTTCATGATTCTGGAATTAAAAGTGCCCAAACCCTGATTTCAGTTCTTAGTGTTCTAAAGATAAAGAGCTCCTTTTAAATGCATACCTAGAGTCTATGCAGAGTCATAGATAGTGACTAATAATTTAAATTGTCCTTGAGAAAAAGAGAACACTGAGTCCTGGAAAGACTGTCTCTGCATGATGCAACCTAACTTTGTGGCCAATGGCCAAACCATCAGTGAAACAACTGCCCTTCAACATTTCCCTTCCCCCTGCTTCCAAACAAAAAGACGAGACAATCCTCACCGATTCACCCAGCAATGATTAGAAGAGTCCTCCCTGTGCCAGTCCTGTGCTAGATATAGTAGGGGACACAAACAGGACAAACACTCTGGCCTCACAGAATCTGTGGCTTTGTTGGGTGGGAGATAAGAACGCCCCCCCACACACAAACGACTCTAACACATGGTAGGTTGTAGCAGAAGTTTCTGGGAGTTCACTGGAGAGGAAGGGAGGGAGAGAGGAAAGTTTCACACAGGAGTACCAGTAAAAGCACTCCCAAGTAGGATCATATTCTCCTTGGAGAATGGTTCAGTTGTTGTATGAGGATGAAACAGAAGCTGGAGTACGGTTAAAGGGCAGAGAGAACAACACGGGTAAAGAACAGAGTGCTGGAAAAGCACAGGAAACATAAAGCGAATGAGTAAATCAGTACTGAGTTTAGGTGGCTTATCTTTCTGTCAACATTTGACCTGTGGAACACTTTTTGTAAGATGATACTACAAACTCGCATTAAAAAAAAAGTTATAAACCTATTATAGCCATACTTTTCTTTACATTTCTTAGCACTCATAGTACCTAAATGCCTTTAGAGGTAATGGTTAACCTCATTTTATTCTCTTCTTTTCATTGAGTAAGTAGTAACTGATAAGCATTAAGTCAAATAGAATTTGAATAACACGTCCTAGCCCAAATTGTGATAGTGGCCTAGCAACTGCAGATGAAATGCATATATATGGATTCTTGAAAGTGGAAGAGAAAAATGAGTCTTTTGAACAAATGGTATGAGAACAAATTTCCACCCATTGGGGGGGGAAAACCCAAACCTCAACCTTGGGTAAATTTTTATTCTACATGGATCATATATCGACACACAAAAAGCTAAACCATACACTAGAAGAAAACAAGAGACTCTCTTCTCAACTTGTGAATAGGCAACGGCTTCTTAGATCAAAGAAAACAAAAACCTATATAAGAAAAATCAAAGTCTAAAATATCTGCTCATAATAAGGCACATTTGAGAAAATAATCTGGTGAGCCACAGGAGAAAAAATGTTTGCAGACATTTATCTGAGTAGATTATTGGCTATGAGGGGTGAGAGGAGGGAGAATGGAGAGTGACTGCTAATGGATGCAGTTTCTTTTCAGGGTGACAAAAATGGAATTAGACAAGAGTGATATTTGCACACCATGAATATTCTAAAATTAATGAACTGTATAGTTTAAAAGGATAAATTATATGGTATGTAAACTGTATCTCAATAAAGTCTCTATTTTAAAAACATATATGTGTGTGTGTATACTCACATAGAGATAGAGAGAAACAAAGAATTTGTACCCGGAATGCATAGCGAATTCCTACAACTCAAAAATAAAAAAAAAAAAAAAACCAATTTCTTTAAAATGTGTAAGAGATTTGGACACTTAACTAAGAAAAATAGACAAATGGCTAATAATGACTTTAAAGTGTTCTAAACATCATTATTCATCAAGGAAACTAAAGCAAAACTGTGAGACCACTACGTACCCACCAGAATGGCTACAACGAAAAATAGAATGACATCAAATGTTGACAAGTATATGTAGCAACAGGAATTCAGTGTAGATGGGAGTATAAATGGTAGGGTCACTCCAGGGAAAGATTTGGCAGTTTTTCATGAAGTCAAAATACATCTTATCCCAGACCCGGCAAGTCTACTATTCAATAATCATCCAAGAGAAATAAAAACTTATGCCCAAACAAATACCATATGTGAATAAATTCATAGCAGATATAATTCTAATAGCCCCAAACTAGAGCTAAGCAACTGTAGATTCATGGGAAAATAGATAAAACCAGATGTAGTACATGTCCACAATAGAGAACCACCAGCAAAACAGATAAATGGACTGCTGACACAGTGTGGCAGGCTGATGCTCCCACCCGATATACCACATTCCAGTCTCTGGAACTGCTGAAAGTTTCCCTCTCTGGTAGGAGATTTTAGTTAAGGAAGCTGAGATGAGAAGGATATCCTGGATTTTCCATTTGGGCCCTAAAAGTAATCTAAGTGTCCTTCTGATAAGCTAGCCGAGGAAGATTCGACTACAGAAAAGGAGAAGGCAATATGACATCAGAAGCAGAGTCTGGGATAACATGGCCACAGGCCAAGGACTGTTGGCAGCCTTAGAAGCTGTAGGAGACAAGGAATCTATTCTCCCCTGATCTCCAGAAGGAACCAGTCCTGCCAATACCTTGATTTTAGCCCTTTAAGACTCTCTTAAGATTTCTCATGTACAAGGGGAGAAACCTATTTTAAGTCATTAAACCTGTCCTTTAATTTATTAAAAACTTAAATTTGTTACAGCAGCAATAAGAAACAAGTAACATGGTAAACCTGCAAAACATTAAACTGAATGAAAGATGCCTTAGACGAGGGAGCACATGACTGTACGTGAACTTGTAGAACAGGCAGAACTGATACACTGGAGGAAACAGCATAGTGGTAGGCTTGGGATGGTGGACGACTTACTGGAAAGGAGCAGGAGGGAACCTTTTTTTTTTAAAGGAAAGGTACAGGCAGCAAGAGAGAGGAAGAATAAGCACTTTATTTTTATTTCTTTGTTCACACTGGTTGTTTCCCCCAGGCCTGGGTCTAGAACCCAGGGATACGTAGCCTGCGTCCTCTGGAGGCGATTGACCTAACGACTACTCCACGAGGGCGTGCCAAAGGGAACTTTCTGAGATGGTGCCAAAGTCTATATTTTGATAGGGGATTGGGAAACTAAGGTGCATCGATTTGTTACAACCCATCTAGGACAGTTAAGATTTGTGCATTTTATTTTATGCAAATGTTATCTCAAAAGGAAAAGGACCATAAATAATTATTAAACTTGCTGATACACGTGTTGAAGTGTTTAGGATTACCTATACTGGTGTCTGCAACTTACTCTGAAATGCGTTAAAAAAAATAAATAAATTGATGGATGGACCGAAGATAAACAGATATATGATAAAGCAAATATAGCAATACGTGAATGGTAGAATCTAGGTGAGTATAATGGGTAGCCGCTGTACAAGTTTTCCAACTTTTCTGTATCTTGGAAATTTTTCAGATTATAATGTTGAAGAGAAAGTGGGAAAAACACTCACCATTTTTTTCTTCCTGCATCCAAAGATGGGTATCAGCATATACAATTTTATTATATCTTTGGCGAACTGTCTCTTGGTATTTCTTTAACAAAAAAACAAAAATTTACTTTATGAGAAAAATTAGTTTCATTACTAATTAGAATTATGAAGGATTCAATAGCTCAGCAAAAACATTTGATATCTGATATGGACGCACTGCCAGAAAAGGGCATCTTCCAGGCCAGGGAGTGATTAGTTCATGAAATCTAAAATAAAATGAAGTAATTAGTCTAATTAATCTAATCTAATATAGATCATAAACCTAACTAGGACTTGCTGTGCTGATGGAAATGTTCTATATTTGCTACGTCCAATATAGTAGCCACTATTGGCCACTTCAATTGTTATTTATATCTTAATTAACTTAAATCCTAATTCAATAGCCACATGAGGCTGGCAGTTCCCATCCAGCCACTTTGGGTCTAAATAGTAGCCCAAGAAAGAGAAGTCAGTTAAAGGACTAGAATAATGCACACATCTTCACAGTGTCAAAAAGCAACAAAAATTGTCTTCCCTATGATGTTTCTATTTAGCAGCAAAACTAAATTGAGACTTGATCAGTTAAAAAGAAATGCTAAAATGGGAGACAGGAGACCTGGATTCTCATGCTAACGCTGGTGGGATATTTTTGTGATCCTGGCCCCAGCACTGACTCCCTTCTTACATCTCAAGTTCCTGTTCTGAACAAGCCAGGAGGGTGGGCTGGGTAATGTCTGAGGTCTAAAATTCCATGAGAAAAGCATCCTATAGTATCATGGGAATGACAGAAGGTAAACAAAGCTGTAATATGACAGCTCGCCCACTAGCAGGCAGCACAGGCACTGCAACAGCACAGGCAGCTGAGGCCAGTGGTCCCCTCCGTGCCACAGAGTTTGGCTATCACACATCGATGGCGGTGGGGGACTAACAACAACAGTTACTTCCTGAGTAATGCTGTCAGGTAGCAGCACTGCTGATACTGCACGCCATATTTCATCCCTACAAATTAACAGGGCAGCAGAGCTGGGATTCAGAACCAGAAGCATGTGACACTGAAGGGCTAAGCTCCAGAAACACAAGGAGCAGCTGCACTTGGCAGCAGTCAGGCCCCATGGAAGGCCCACGTGGCAGCAGCCAGTCCCCCATGGCAGCCCCTCAGCTTACTTCCATTTCCTCCATGCGGAGCATCATGGTCTCCAGACATGCGCTGTCCTTACTGTCCCCCAAAATGGCTAAAGATCCAGACTCCGAGATCTTAGAGTGATTCATGGCCCAGAGCTCAGGAGCAGAATCTTTGAAAACATAGTCCAGTTGATGAATGGTGTTGGATTCAGAATCCCCAGCTGTATCCTACAAGGCAGAGGAGGATGGAATGGTGACACAAAGAAAACAGAAGGACTTAGAAGATTATTACTGATAACAATAAGCCAACCACACAGTGATCTAACCAGCAGTTTCTAGGCTAAATCAGACCTTCTCTAAATCGGTAATCTCAACAGCAGGTATATCAGTACAATTTCTACCCGTTACTTAAATGGCAGCATCAACCAAGTTAAACCATTATTGTCATTATCACCTGCTTTACCAGTTGGGAATGCAAATACCTTGTGCTATACTCAGAATTATTTTACATGTCACATACTCTAGAGGATGTAGATATTCTCTCTTGGGTCAATGCTTTGTAAACATGTCTGTTCATGACATCACAAAATTCATGACTCTGTCTTTGCTTGAGACTTTCTCCCTATAGCCCAGGAGAGCTTGGCTAGTCTTTCTTGATCTTGATTTTTTCCAGTTGCAGACACTTTATATTTGCAAAACATTGAATGCTTTGTATTTCTTTTGATTTTAAGAGAATTGATTCTTTTGATTCTAATTTCTATAATCTGCTCTAGCAGAGGCTTTGCAGAGAAGGTAGTTGGGGAAATGATCATATCAGGCTCTGGACTGAGACATTTCTGGTATTAAATCCTGGTCCTGCACACAAATATGCCAGAAAGTGTGGGCCTCAATATTATTTGTAATGTGGGGATAATGTGAAATTTCAGAGTGGTAAGAGGTACACAAACACTTAACATATTGGGATACTTACCATGGTGGTTAGCCTAAGAGTAAGACACTCCATAAATAGGCATTACCATAGCAATTAAAAAAAATCTTTTAACAGTTTCAGAGGCAGATTTACAGTCAATAAAGATATGAAGAAATGCTTGACCTTAGTCAAAGGTGAGGAAATAAGAATCACTGAATTAATCAAAAAATCTAGAGACAACTAACATGTTAACAAAGGTCTAATTGATTAAGATGTAAGTGTATCTTTTTATGTGCAGTATTTTTTCACCTCTAAAGAATGGAATATCAAGAATACTATATGTCATTATAAAAGACAAGCAAAGCCTTAATGTGTTGATTACGCTTCTATATGGAAAGGTCACCAAGACATAAAGAAACAAGTGGTGACACCGAACAGCATGTGGTTTAACTTCTCTAAAACTTTTTTTTTAGAAAATTATTTTTCATGTGTAATTTCAGTTAATGCAATAGCAGCAGCAATAGGTAAGTATATTAAAATGACACCCTCCCAAGAACTTCTTCCTGATAGCAAGAACCTTGTCTATAGGTTAAAAAAAGTTACATTTTACTTAAAAAGTATAGGAAATATTTTCTACCTTTTTAGAGTTGAGAATGTTGAGAATTTATGTTCAGGATCCCACAGCTTTTATATAACTTTTAACATAATTTAACAAAATGAAAACGTTTGTTTTGCACATCATGCCAACTTTGAATTGTTTTTTGTTTTTATTCAATTGCTTATTAACTCTTCATGGTGAGTCCTAGGAAATTGTGTAATGATGCTGATGTTTAACAGCAGCCCAGACACTGGATGGTTACTTTCTGTATTCAATAAATAGTATTAAAAATTATTTAATATCTATACATAGAATAACTCTTATGCACGAAGCTGATCTTTCCCAGTAATATTTATTCTTAGTAAACATTCCTATTTCACTGGTAGCAGTTATAATCACTTCATTCTTCTTTCATAATAAAATAGTATGGAGTAATCTTCCCCGGAATAAATACCAGTCCCGTTATTTTGCTAGGGAAAAAGAAGATCATGTGGTGGCTGTGCGGCACAAAAAGCTAACTGTAATGGGAAGCCCTGGTCGAGTAGTGGTTTGGTTAGTCACCTCCAGTTGGGCAGAGTCCACACACATCCCAAGGACGAGGTTCGCATCCTGGGGCCAGGGGGCACAACCAAGATGAACAACTAAATAAAATAAAGTGCATCTTTCTCCGCTCTCTTCCTGCCTGTACCTTTCTTACAAAAATAAACAATAAAGATAAAGAAAGTTAAATGTCTTTAGAAGCCTTACCTCACGAGATAATATTACAAAATATTGGTACACTAAAATTATCGTCGCAAAGGTCAAGAAAATATGCTGCAGCTAGAATATTGCTTAATAAATCAAACAGGAACACAGCCTCCAAGTCTAGTTTCTCCCTGTTTCTCGGTCATTGGCTGGTGAAGCTTCATTCCAACTTTCCTCTAACTGACATCTTTTATGTTTACTTGTGCCGAGCATATAAAGTAGTAACTTCTTCCAAGCTCCACAAACATTCAGTGCATGCAATTTTCACTGTCTACTCCATAGGCCTATGCTGACACAGGGCAGGAACGCTCCCACAAATATCAAACACAAGTCCCCAAGGAAGAGCACAGGAGTAGACAACCACATATTATTTTTCTCAAATGGCTTCATTTTTATTCTGGGTCATGTACTGATCACGTATTAGGCACTCAAAACACATTTGCCTAACAGTAAATATTAGACTCTAAGTATGAAGGAATTAGGCCAGTAACGAGCAAAACGAGGCTGAACAAATGGAAATGAGGACAGTCATTCTTCTGCCGCAGGCTGTCCACATTCCGTGTCACTCGGCACCCACATTCTGTCATCAGGAGAGTGAAAGAGTCGCTGACAAAAACCTTTGGCTCTAGAGGTTTCTGTGAGCTGTTTGCAAGGCTGATCTAAATCAAAATGCTAAACAGATACTGTTAAGAATTAACATGCCAAAAAGGAAAATGAATTCCCAGCCTTCTTGACTAGGCTAATCCAGAACTTGCAGAGTAATCTGCACATAATTTCTTACAAAGGCATTACTATTTTATGTCAGAATGCAGGATGGGTTCAATACACTGACACCACACATACACACCTTCTCTGCAGGCTGAGCTGTCTCAGTGTTTACTGTCAACGGATCCTTCAAGCGGGCATCTGTTTCCACAGAAGAATTGACTCTCTGCTCAACAAACAATCACATGATGAATTATAAAACCTTAAACCCATATTAGTGAAAATGAGTTGTTACCTGTCCCTTAGCTTTGGCCACATTAGGTTTTGCAGCAACTCAAAGCACTTTGTCTTGATAAAAATAAATGCCATGTGCTGACCCTGGCTTTCTGCCCTCTTCTCTCATCTCTGTAAACACTGTCAGAGTAGTGGTGTGTTTTCAGGCAGTTAGTCAACTTCTTGCTTCCATAGACTTCTCATAGGTAATATGAAGAGACTGGATGTTTTGGCCTCTAGGAGCTCTGCGTTCTAAGCTTCTATGGACTCTGATCATAATTTAATGTTTCTTAAACTAGAGATCTGGAAGTTCAGGGGCCTCTTCAGGGACCCAGAACATCACTCATTCTATTTAAGGTTAAAGTATTCTTCAGTGGCCTCATCTATTCATCTAGACAAGACTGCTTCCATTTACAGGGTGGACAGGCAGGGGCCGGCCAGAACATCAGCTTACTACTCATAGGAGGATGGCACCACCTACAGGTGATGCTACACATAATTTCACCTTCAGGAAAGTACTGGTCTGTGCACAGAGGTGTCCTAACTTCTCTCTCCTTTGGACACCTAGCCAATCATTCCAAATCCCCATGGTGAAAGAGCACAGCATCAGAGTGGAGGTAGTTAAAGGTTCATCAACCTCGCCAACAGAGCTATTTGACTGAGAATGAGCATGGCAATCCAAACTCATTCCCAAACTAAAATCTCACCTTTCTCAAAAGTGGGGCCTGCTCTCACTTCTCCTTGTTGTTATGCCTCACCCACAATGGAAGACACATCAAGAGCATGCAGGGCCTGGTGGGGGGGTGGTCCCGAGAGGACCCTGGCAGCGCTGCTCCCAGGCTCTGCACCACAGATCAGTAGTTTCCAGATGCCAATTCTACACCTTCCCAAAGGCAAGCAAATGAGATACACTACATTACCTGGGCCTTGACCAGGAGAGGCTTCAATCGTTCCAGAACTACCTCCTCTACTTTGTCTGCTAACTGGGCGGCAGAAACACTGTTTAGAAATAAAATTGAAAATTAAAATTAAGAGCAAGAAAATATCTTATTTTTTCGAGACTCTATTTTACCATTCCAGATGTAGGAAAATCGAATGACTAGAAAAAACACGGAGTTTCTCTAATTTTAATGGCCATCCACATGCCCTGGGGATCGTGTTAAAACATGGATTCTGGTGTAGCCGGTCTGTGTGAGGCCTAACATTCTGCATTTCCAATAATCTCCCAGGCGATGGGGCACTGCTGGTCCTGGATTCCACACTGAACACAAGTGTTTAGGTGACATCTAAAGAAGTATGTTAGGTTCTGTGTATGTTTTAAAACAACAATGGTTGCTTTTAAACAACTTAAAGAGAGTAGATGATCTATGGAAGCTAATTTTGTTCCTCCCAAAACCAGGCAATAAAGTTAGACATAAACCCATCATGCTTTAAAAATAAAAAAAGATGGTGCCTGCAAACAAAAGGACAAAAGCAGTAACTCACTGAGCCAACCTGAGAAAGCTGGATTGTAGGTCAGTAAAGGGAAAACCCAAGAAACTCACACACTATGCGCTGCTGACATCAACGGCACGGGGCTGGCAATATACGGTAACTTTAGGGTAAACTGGGATGGGCTGGGTGGGAAGAGTCAAAGGATATTGTGATATCTGAGAAGTTAAATCCTTGGCTCCTTTCCCTGTTTCCCACAAGTGGACAGCTGCCCTTTTCTAACACTGAGGGAAGTCTAGAGGTTCATTTCTGGAGGGGGCTTTGGCTAAGAACGTCAATCACAGCTGAGGCTGTGACACCCGACTGAAAAGAAGAGATTATGGATACATGCTGAATGCCGAGCCTAAGACTCACGGCCCCCCACCCAACATAGCTCCCAGGACACAGGCTGACAGATCCTCACCCTCTGGGTAGACGGTCAGAAAACAGCTCTTGGCAATTTGATCCACCTCAGAGGAAAGACCTAAAGACCAACATGAAGGTCTATAGCAAACAATCCACCCAGAGGACCCTGGAGGAAATCTCGAGTTCAATAGTCCTTTCCTCAGATAACTGTAAGGAAGACAGTGAATCTGCATCAGTAGCTCATCACCGACACAAAAATTAACGCAAAATGGGTCACAGACATAAAAAATAGAAGCTAAGCATATAAAGCCTTTAGAAGACAAAAGGAAAACATATTTGAGATCTTAGCATTGGCAAGCATTGTTTACTAACAAAAGAGAAACTGGTTTTAACCATAATTTAAAAGTTCTAAATGAAACAATACAAGGGGAAAAAATCTATAGACACTGAAAGACACCATTAAGAAGACCTGCAGGCAAGTAACAGTACCAGCGAAAATATCTGCTACACATAGATCTAACAAAGGGTCAAATTCACAAAGTATAAACAAAGTCTAATTTTAAAAACCACAACAAAAAATGAGCAAAATACTTGAACAGACACTTCACAATAAGCACTAGAAAAGGTGCTAATCATTATTAGTGTTCCAGGAAATGCAAATTAAAACCAAGGCCGGCACCACTACGCTCTCACCAGAATGACTAAAATTAAAAAGACTGACATAGCAAATACTAGCTAGAATGGAAAACAACCAGAAAGGAACTCCCATAACTGGAACAAAAAATGAAAATTTGGAAAATTCGTATGGCCAGTTTTATAAATTTAAAACTATGCCTATTCTCTAACCTAGAAATTCTACTCCTAGGTATTCACCCAAGAGAAATGAAAGCATACATCTACAAAAGGCTTGTGTAAGGATATTTATAGTAGCTTTATTCAGACTAAGTAAAAACGGGAAACAACCCAAATGTTAATTCACAAGAGAACGGATAAAGAAACCGTGAGCTACTCATATAGTGGCATACTCAGCAATAAACTGGAACAAACTACATGGGTATATGTACAATGTGGATGAACCCCAAATACTTTGTTAAGCAAAAGTAGCCAGACATAAAGGAGTAGAAAATTCTATTTATACGAAGTTTAAGAACAGGCAAAACTATTCTAAGGTGATAGAAATGAGAGTGGTTGCCTCTGTCAAGGACACGGTGTGTGGGACAGGGGTGACTAGAAATTTAGTCTGGGAATTTTCTGGACTGACAGATATACACTTTACCTTGATTAGGGTACTAGTTTCTTATCTGTCAAAACTGATTGAACTACACCTTTCAGAGCTTTGCATTTTATTACAATTTTATTACCTTTTTTAAAAGCTAAAACTAAAATACTAATTCCAACCCACATGCTCAGAGCTTTCAATCAGTAATCAGTAGCCTCCATTTAAATATCAGGAGAGACAAGGATTACTAGACAGCTGAGGAAGAAAAAGAGATGATGTAGGAAAAGGGAGGGTGTGGAAATCTATTGTTAATATACTTAGCAAGGAATCAGAACTGTATTCATAAAAGAATAGGAAACTATAAACAGATATTCGGGGACTATTAATAGAGTTCGTAAATCTAAAACCACTACAGTAGAACCAACAGTCAGGTCTGATGATGAAGTTGAGGAAATCTCTTACTTGGGGGGGTAGGAGGAAGAAGAGGAAGAGAAAGATGGAGTGGGTGAAAGAAGTAAAAAGGAAAAAGCAGAATACCAACCTAGGAAATGTAATATCAGAAACCAGACATTTCAGAAAGAAACCACAGAAAACAGACACAGAAAACAAGTGCAAAATGAAGCAAGAAAATCTCTCAGGACCGAAGGAAAATAAGTTGCTAGGTTGAAAAGGTTCACTAATGAATGAAAATATACCCAAACCAAACCCTGTAACTGTGACATTTCAAAACACTGGAGGGGAAGAAGTACCTGCAGCTTCTGGAGAAAGATCAAAACCAGAATTCAGATTTCTCATTAGAAACAAGATGACAATGCAGTAGTGCTTGAAAAATTCAGACCAGACTTTCATTTCTGGGAGAAGGAATAAAAGTACTTTTCCATCTTCTTTTGTTATGTATAACTAAGAACACTGGATATTAAATACAGACCATCACAAGAAGACTCAGAAAGGTAGATCAAAGACAGCAGGCCAGCTAGTGACCTGGGAATCCAAAGAATGACACAACTGTCATTGCATACAGAGTTTTCTTTTTGCCTCATAGACACCAGACTAGGTATCAGAGAAATCAGCCTCCCATGAATGCCAACAGGCACAGACAAAACAAAAAGCTCCAATAAAAGCCTACTCTCTATAATCAAAGGATAGAGAAAGGGATAGTCTAGAGAGATGAAAACGAAAGCAATGAAGCTTAGAAAATAACCACTCTACTGTAGGCAACCCCACCAGAAAACCTGGGCCCACACCTGCACACACCAGCAAGGATGAGCACATGGAAAGAGGCACATGGTGAGAAAAACAAATCACACCCACAACAAGGAACACTACCCATACTACCGAAATGCCAGAAAGGAAAAACAAGGACATCACCAAATGCTGGCAAAAATGGAGAACAACTGGACCCAACCCCCTCCAAACTTGCTGGTGGAAACAAAAACGGGTATAACCACTCTGGAAAAGAGTTTGGGAGTTTTGTTTTTGTGTATTTTTTTTTTTTTTTTTAAGGAAAGGTGCAGGCAAGAATGAAGGCAGACAAGAAGAGAGGAGAAAGAAGTATTTTATTTTTATTTAATTGTTCACAATGGTTGATTCATAAAGTGTGGTACATCCATCCCACAGACTTCTACTCAGAAACTAAAAGGAGTAAGTTGTCAATACATGGAACAACCTGGATGGCTCTCAGAGAATTGTTTAGAAAAAATAAATAAATAATAGGTCATGTGTATCCTGGTGGCTCGGGTGTTAAATCTATATCTATGGTGGTGAAATCCACATAAAGCCCAAGTCTCCAGGGCTGGGGCAAGGGAGGGGGTGTTTGTGGTGGTGGGGGGGGGAAGATGGGGGGGGACACACAACCAAAATGAACAACTAAATAAAAGAAGCTAAAACGCTTCTTCTTCCTCTCTCTGCCTACCTGCCTCCCTACTTGCCTTCATTTCTATCTGCTTGTTTCCTCTCTGAAAAGGAAGAAATCAATCCCAAAAGTTACTACTTGATTCTACTTAAATAATATTCTTGAAAAAAGAAAACGAAACAAACTTATTTAAAAAAAAAAAAAGAACACAGTAGTGGCAGCTAAGGGCTCTGCAGTCGGTGTGGGGTCAGAGGAAAGCAGGTGTGGTAACATAAAGGGTTCCTGCAGAGATGGAAATATTCTGCATCTTGACATATCAATGCCAATACCCTAAGCTGTGATATTATACTATAGTTTCCAAGATGCTACCATTAGGGAAGGCCCAAAAAGATTTACATCCCATTTACCTTTTCTCAGGTTGTTAAGGGAGGCTGTGTTCCATCAAAACGAGCAAGTAAACTGAGATGTGCTATGGGAATATAGTATGGGAATGGGAGATGCAATCATACAAGGGAGGGTGCCTCGATTTTTGGTTTGTCTTGGCCTTATGTTGAAGAAAGACATGCTGTTGTCTCTAGGATCTGCTGTGGATACTTTGCTCACCCCCAAGAGCTGGCCTCTTCAAAGAGCTCAGAAGCAGAACATTACAGGACAGCCCATCCCCTATGACCACCTGGTCTACCTAACCAAGTTTCTCCCAGAAGTCCAGTATACCTGGTTCATTTCCAGATGCTCCAAATGTGTGTAAGCCATACATCAGCAAGAATTCACCCATTCTCTTACCCACAGACTTCCTGGGATGGGGCCTAAAAGCTCTCAGGACAGCACAGGTCAGATTATAAATCAAACTCTTCTCAGTCTACTTTCCCTTGTAATCTTCATACAATAGCAGCATCAATGTCCTTTCCTTGCTTAGTTAGGTTTGTACTTTCTCCTTAGTTTTCAAAACTACACAATGTGTTAGAGATACATACACAGGTATAAGTTTACAGAAAAGGGTAGTGAAGAGAAATCTGGATAGTGGTTAGCTCTGGGGGATGGAGAAAAAGGAGATACAAGGAGGAAGGACACACAGAGAGCTTCTAGAATAGGATCTATTTCTTGGACTGGGGTAGTGGCAGATGTTCATTTTGTAGTATTTGCATTGTACATGTGCATTTAGTGTGGTTTTTACATGAATGATTTTTTAAGTAAAAAAACCCTCAGAGGACTAACTGGGGCAGAAGGGATCATGCTTTTTCTGTATGCCTGAAGGACAGGTAGGTAGGCATCACTTGGAATCTATTCAAACATAATCAAAGCTCGCACCTTCGAGAAGCTAGAGATGAGTGAGGAAGGTGGCCATCTATCACAGGGGTTATGTGTGACTATACAGGACAGCCCCACTGTGGAGACTGTATCAGGGGTGGAAGCATTCACTGCGGGAAAAGATGCTTCAAATCCTAAGATACTGTGATTATATGCCCTGAAATCTTAACTCTAACAAAAAACCTTGGCCCTCTCATGCTAGAACCACAGCCATTCTAACCTACGAATGAATACTCTATCAGGACTGGGCGAAACACACAGCTGCTTCAATGAGTATTCTACTCTTTTGCCTTCAAGGTGAATTATTTTCGGAGCTGGACAACTGCAGTAGGCAGCAGCAGTAACAGGAATGGACTCATCTCACAAACCTCTCCAAGCCTACAGGTAGGTGGTAATACTCTTCCGGGGTGAATGGAAAAAAAGAAACCTCAGGAAAAGGAAAACTTGGAAACCTCAGGGTGCATTCAGGCTAATATGTGAATCAAAAGTCTCTGTGCATCCACTCAAGGGGCAGAATTAACCTTCTGTCCTCAAAGGACTGGAAGCTGACCAAGAGAAAAGCACCTTTGAGGGCAGCACAAACAGATATAACTGATTTTTCAGACTGTTTTCAGTTATCATTCAAATTCCACATAAATGTTTCTCAGGAAAAAAAGAAAAAAAACTATAAAATGCACAGAGGAATACAAGCACTCATTCAGTCAGTCAGTCACTCACTCATTTGTGTATTGGGGTTAGGCTTGAACAGTCCAGATTGACTGATAAAACTAGAGTAATTAGGCAAGCATTCACTATTCCTCCTCAGAAGCACACACATACCTCAATTTTTTAAGTCTATTCATTTCTTCAGTTTTGAGTTCTTTCAATTCCTTTGTTCTGGAAGTTTCCATATCAAGCCAATCAAGCGTAGAGGATAGTACAAAAGAGTCACCCCAACACTCCTCAAAACAGAGTGAGGAACCTTTGGGCACGAATCTTGGCTGCAGGGTTCTTAGGGGACTTGGCCGTCTTTAAGCAGACGGGCAGGCAATAAACTGAGAATGACTACACCTCCAAACAATCTCAGCCAGCTGGAGAAATTGCTGGGTGGTGTAGAATAGATCCGTTTTTATCTTTTTCGACCTTGGAAATATTTACCTCCTTTTTTGCATCTTTTCCATTTCTTCGGCTTTTAATTCTTCTAGTTCCTTCAATCTTTTCGAAGTTTCAGCATCCAGCCAAGCAAGTCTAGCAGATAGTACAAAAGAATCAGACCAATTCTGCCTCGACCTGCAGGGTGTCATCACCACAGAAACAGAATGGGGGTCAGGATTGCCCAGAGTCAATCCCCGCTTCATTAAAAACCCAGCAGGCACTACAATCTCTCTGTACCCATCAACTTCTCCACGCAATGTTCTACGTAAAGAGACATTTATGTACAAAAGAACTGCTGGTTGGTATGCAGAATTATAAGAAACGAACCATAAATGTTCTCAAGAAAAGTAGCTCTCACTGTACTGATATATATATAAGAAGGTCCTTGCTGTGTCTTCAATTTTAGATAAAGTAATTAACTCCCAGGGGATCCATAAAGGCCAGGTGAAGTCAAATAAAACCAGAAGGGAAAAGCCAACTCTGAACAATGTTAGTGTCTGAAGAGTTCTGTGTCTTTGAATCTAGCAGATGTGAATAGTCTTAATTTAGTGGCCCATTTTTATTTTTGGTTTCCCATCATTGAAAGAAAGTTTCAGTCACACATACTCAGAGCAACCTATTTTCACTGATCTCTTCCTATGGAATGTTCTCAACTCACCCCATATTTTAAGGCTATTCTTCAAGTCCTGGTTTAATTTCAGTCTCCCTCCATGAAGTCTAATGCTCTTCAGCAAGAAGTCTCTGGTCCCTCTCCTAAATTCTCTCAGTTCATAACCCCTTGGTTCCTAAGGGACACTCCATGTTACATCTTAAATTATGTCAATGACAATGACATATCCTCCCTTCTGACTAAAAACAACCAGAGGACGGAATTCTGTCTCCATAGAGCTCACAACTGTGCCATATGAAGATATATAGATAATTGTCATACATATAATTGCTTCATAAATACAAAGGAATAAAAGGGGTTCACTATAAACTGTATAGATAGAAAAATTTAGTAGTCTATATTTTAAATAACCAATTTTATAGATAGGAAGGAGAACAAAGCTCATACCGGAGTCTCTGTAAAAGCATGTCATTTTCAAATATTTGAAAAATACCAGCACAGACCTGGCTGCTTCATGTTCGACAGCACCTTTCAATGGATTTCCCTCTTGACTGTCTTCTTGTTGAACAGACTGTTCTCTTGTGACATCTTTGGGGCTAGATTTCACCTTTAGCCAGGCAGCACTGCAAGAAAATGCCGACACAGAACTTTGTAATCATTCACACCACACGCGATGACTCATCAAATGACACCAGCTCCGAGCAGCAAGAGCATTAAATGATGGTGGTCTCTAGCACAGGGCTGTAAATGGGAAGCTGACTGTGAAGAGGGGTGGATCCTCCAGGAGTCAGGCTCAATGTCAAAGGAGAGAAATGCTCCTCTGCTTCATAGAAATCATCTCTATTTTAAATGAAAATCAATTGTTAATGACAGAGCAATGAGTGAAAGGCAACAAAACCCTGCTATGACATGGATTTGGGTCACTAATTACATCCCATGTTACAACAGCTCTGTCTGAATCCAGCACTTACACCTAGGGCCTTCCAGGTCTCCTTCCTCACTCACCACACCCACATTCTAGAAGACAGTCTATTGTATATTTGATTGCAATACAGACTTCAACCAATCGATGTTTTTGTGAGCTCACAACTGAATTCATGCCTCTAGTCTAACACACACACACACACACACACACACACACACAATTTAAAGCAGAGAACATGTTTAAAAAGCACATTATAAAATCAGGATTCTTAAGTTTGGTCCCAACTCTGCTTTATTAGTAAAACATTATCTCTAGACACTGAACCTTCAGCTTTTAAATGAGGGTTGTTGGGTAAGTATAAACATTCATTCAGACTCATTTGCAGTCATAAGATGAGTCCGTTCCTGCAGGCCTTTCACTGTGTCCTCTGATGGCCTCAAAAAAGGCAGACCCCTTTGTCACCCATCTTCTCACTCACTCTCCTCCCATGTGCCTTTCTGCTTCCTTCCTTTTGCTGTCCACCTCCCAGTGCCTTCCATGTGCTTTCAAGAACTACTGCTCCTTGCTAAACAAATTCCTCTTTACCTTTAACCGGTTTCCTTTAACCATTTTCCCTAAAGCCTATTTCCACCTAACTGAACCCCAGCGCACAAGGAGGATAACAGCTTCTCTCTAGTTCTGTGGAGGGGGGGCCCTCATTTCCAGGAATCTGTGAGTGAAGGCGACAAGGCAGGAATGTCAGCATTATCATAAATGTCTCTGCAGGCAAGACAGTATCTATGAGATTTGTATGGTGTATAATTCATCATTATCTTGACTTGGAATTAGAATTATTTAAAAATATTCATTCAGCAAAGATTTACTGGATACTTATTCAAAGTTGCTAAATGCCACACACTGTGCTAGATCCTGGAAATTCAGACATAAGAAAAGCATAGCTCCTGGTCTCAAATAACTAGAATCTACTGGAGGAAGAGACAGAGAAGTCCATGACTCTCCCACGTGGCCCCTGAGAGGAACCAACAAGCTTCTAAACAAAAACGCCCAAAAAAGCTTTCCTCTTAATGGGGACTAAGGCTGCTGCTTTATTTACCCTGAACAATAGTGCACTTTTGATTTGTGGAGGAAAAATAAAATCTCAAGCGTAAATGGTTGCTTGAATTTTTACGTACCTTTTAGGAGATGCCGGCGGGGATGTGGGGTTTGGGGGTATCCAGGGAGCCCGATGGTCTTTCACAGGTTGTTGGTTCATTTTCAATCTGGATGAGACTGTTGGTCGGTGCAACCGGCTTTTGCTCTGAGATTGGGCTGGTCTCTTTTTTTCAGCTCTGTGGAGTCCCTGATAAGAGATAAATAAAAATTACAAAGCCAAGCAGATATCTGATTCTAACTTCTTCTAACCTCTGGCTTACTGAAGCTTCAAGCAACCCTATGCTATGTATGCACCCATTCTGCAAACACTTGAGTGGACGCGCCCTGTGCGGCTCAGGTGGCTAAAGCGTCTAAGGTGCACACCACGTAGAGCCCACGAACTCTGGCTCACGACCAGGACTGATGTTAAAAAAAACTTGAGTGGAAAAGTACTGCAGTAGAAATTTGGGAGTGATAAACACACACATATACACAGATATGTAATACATATATACGTGTGTGTGTGTGTGTGTATATATATATATATATAAAGCATAAAATAAATTAATTTTTATATTTGTTCCTAATAAAAGAAGCCAAAGAGAGAAGCAGACTGTAAAATACTCAACCTCTCTGAATTTTAGATATCTCATCTATAAAATGGGCCTTCTTCACAAGTTTCTAAAAGATGAAATGGGCTAACGAAAGTGTATCAGATGATAAAGGCAGAAAGGCACACGCCATCTACATAGACTGAGTCAAGCTATTTCAAATGCTCTAAAGCAGGAGGCCTCTAGAGAAGAGCACCAGGATGATTTTACACAGCCTCAACATTCCGCATCTTTAGACTAAGGTGGTCTTCTGGTCAATTCTCCCTGCTATGGTCTTACCTTAAATTTTAAACAGAAACTTAAAATACAATCCAGTTTTAAGTCAGCTAGCTCCCAAAGTCATCTGAGAAAGTACACACAGTAGGATATTTTCAGTTATCTTCATTGGGAACCAAATCATTTAATTCCCTCAAATTTCACCCTTCTAAATCAGAAACAGGAATAAAAAAGATTCATTTTTAAATAACCTGCCCAATTTACGACCTTGGTATCAAATTAATTAGAATCTTACCAAACCAGAAAGAGTGCCCTGTCCTAGGAACATCATTAAAAATTGCTGTTTTTTGTTACAGAATGAAAACTTGGAGCCAAGCTAAATCAGCAAAGGCCCTGCCATATAAGCACCTGAGAGCTCAAACTGGGCCCAAGCATCCTAACCTACGCAACCTTGCAAGATGCCAGATGAATACAAATGGGCCAAAAGAAAGAAATGATATTCATACTTGCTGTAATCTTGCTGGCACCGAAGTCTCCTTCTTCCTAAATGGTACATTCTCGGTCGCAGACATCTTTTTCACTGCTCTTGTTCTTGCCAAAGCTAATGCCTCTTCTGTGAAGCTGGCATTCTGGTCTAGAATCGATGGCGCTTCTTCCGGAAGGACAGCCGCATCAAGCTCATTCTCCAAGCTCATGGTCACTGGAAGCTCTACGTCAAGTGGGTACTTATCTACATAGAGATTTAAGAACAAACTGAAGGAAACAGTATTCAAATCAAGTTGGTGAGACTGATGATCTATATACAGATAAACTCTAAATATCTCTTAGTCCTGCTAAAATTGTCCCTCTTCTGTGACTGCCACTGCAGTTCTACAAGCAACATCTAAGGGTCCTAGTTAACTCCCTGAGGCTCACACCTCTCAAATTCACTCATTCACCTGGTCGCTTGAAACCTAATTCCAAAATACCTCTCACGCTTCTCTATGCCCTTCGCTCCCTTCTGACACTGCGGACAGGCTTACAATATCTTATAATAATAACACCTCCTCACTGACCTCTTATCTTCAATAACACCTTCACCGAAACTGTTTTCCTAAAATGCAAATATTTTAATGCCACTTCTCAGACCCTTCAGTGGTTCTTAATTTGATAGAGAATAAAGTCTGAATTCTATACATGATATTCAGCTTGGGAAAGGAAATGCCTCTCTTTATTTGAAGATGAGATAATGTTTCTACACAGAAAATCCAAGAGAATCAACAGACCAACTATTTCAACTAAGAAGAGAGTTCAACAATGTTTCTGGATAAACAGAGAAAGGTATATACAAAATTCAATTATTATTCTCATGTCAAAAACTAGAGAAAATGCAAGAGGAAAAAAATAACCCTTTAACAATGGCAGCAAAACTGTAAGGCACTTGGGAAGAAATTGAACAAACGTTATAGACTTATACAGAAAAAAATTAAAGATATTTTTAAATGACATGAAAGAAGGTCTGAATAAACTATCTTCAGAAATGAAAAGATTACTGTGAAAGATGTCCATTCTCCACAAAGTAATCTATAATTTCAAATCAAATTCAATTAAAATCCCAACAGATTCTTTTTTGTGGAACTAAGCAGGCTGATCTTAACATTCCTCCAAAGAGTAAAATTCCAAGAACAGCCCCAATAATTCTCCAGATAACAAAGAGGGGCGTGAAGCCGGGGGCGGGAGTCTCATTCCACCAGAGATGAAGGGGTCACCACAAAGCTGTACTAACCATGGCGTGGGAAGGGAAGAGGAACAGACAGAAACCAATCAAGTAGGATGCAGATGACAAAGGCGGATGACACATCAGTGAGACTGGACTGTTTCAGTGCAGAGACTCTCAGAATCCAAAGGCAGCAAAATACAGCTGGATCCACCTCACACTGAACAACACTGAAATTCTAAATGAAATGAAGGTCCAAATGTGAAAAGAAAATTTTAAAGCTTGTGGAAGAAAAAAGAAGAGGCATCAGGTGGGGGGAAAAGGCTGCCTTTAACTCAAATATAATGCTGATCTACAACCAACTTTTGACAAAAAAGACAACATAAAGCAAACAGACAAGCCCAAATTTGGAAGTAGTTATCTGTAGTGTATATAATTACCTATCCAGAATACTCAGAATACGTAGAGGACATCGAGAAATGGGTAAGAAAAAAAAAAATCCAATAGAGAAACAGGTAAAAGATAAGAAACTGGCCATTTAGATTGAAAATACGAATTGTCAATAAGAACACGAAAAGATGATCGCTGGTCATTAGTAAAATCCAAATTAAAACTTAGCTATTTTTTAAAACTTCTTATTTATTTTACTGGGGTTGGGGGTAGGATTTAAATGTGAAACAAGTATAAATAAGGATGTGGAAAAGCATGTACTCTACGGGTACGGAGTAGGCCGGCCCAGCTGTCTGGGACAGAACCCAACCTTTCTAGCCAAGTTTAAGCTAGTGCCCACACCGCAACCCAGCAGTCCTGCTCAATGTAGACAGACTCTCAGTGTGAGCACAGGTTCTCACTTCACCACTGTTTGTGAAAGCAAAGAAATGGAAGCAACCAAAACATCCATCAATAAGAACTGAAAATAAACCATGGTTTTTCATACAAGGGAAACCTATACATCAGTTCATTGCGAATGAGACTGTATCAATAAGAACAAATCTTACAAATAAGCGCAGAAAAGCAAGCTGCAGAATGATGCATTTTTCAGATACCATTTAATGAAATATATAGCATATGAAACAATATTGCTTTATGGATAGATACAGAAGCAGTACTAGTATAAAACAGAACATGTACATAATATAAATAAAAGTAGCCTCTGGTGAGGATAGGAAGGGAATAAAATAAGGAGAGAAATATAAAAAGGGCTTAAGCTGTACTGGTAACATTTAAAAATTTCTTAAACAAATAATGCAAATCTATCGGCTGTCCCAATTTATCAGTTGTCAAATCTCAGTAGCGGATACACAAAATTTACTATTATCATTCTTTTTCTGTACGTTTTAAATAGTTCATAATACAAGGAAAAGTATATTCAGTCTAACTGAACAGCAGTTGGTCAAGGGGCACATTTTCCCTGTACCACATTTCTTTCTCTAGTTCTTTTCAAGACCATGGAAATCACACAGCAAAGAAAGACACACTGGAAGCAAAGGATTCTAAGACTGGATGTTCTACAAGAACATTCAAGACCTACAGAGTGCAAGGCAACTCTAACCTCTAGGTCCTGAAGTCTTTTCATTATGACTTGCATAAATCGGTACACAAATGCAGTGCAAGGCCCATGGACACCGGTGTTTGAACACACTGCTGGTGGTGGAGGGGAGCCACTCGCCTTACATCTGACAAGTTACATGAATGCATCAACTGCTGAAAGAACAATGCAGATGACACTGAAGAACTTGAACAGCCAACAAGGACATAAAACCCCAAGATCAAATCAGGCTGACATACATATATCCCAAATGAAAAGGGCAGAGAGGGTTTTCTACCCAAGTGGCTCCCTATGATTTTTCAGGGGGTGAGAAGACCTCATGAAGTCAGAATAGGAATCTAATGATGGAGTGGTATCTAAAACAGAAGCAGAAAATGCAATCTTCTGATCGTAAGAACAAGAAGAAAAACAAAAATAAACATAAGAGGCCTATCACATCCTTCCTCATAAGCAAATGCCTTCATTTTGCAAAGTGGCTAACTACACCTCAGTTTGGAGTAATGATGATAACAATGATTAGTTTTCACCTCTTCTATCTGCACAACACTTTCTGTTGATAACATAATTCACACTCTTCATCGCATTCTCGCCTCACCATGACATCACAGAAGAGGCAGGACAATATTACTACAGCTTTTCAGACGAAGACCTCAAGGTCACAAGGGAAGCACAGTGATATCATCTGACTCTTGGACCAGGCCTAGGTCTGTTCATTCTGCCCTGTCCGGAGCAATGGGGCTGTTCCACAAAAATTTACTTTCCAGATAACTGAAAAGGTTACTTCTTTATGATCATATAGCTTTATTATTTCTAAAAATTCACAAAATTTACTTAAAAATAGCCACTAGGTATTTGTTTTCTCATTTAGAATATGCCTTCTATTAGCTAACATTTCCTTAACAATCTGGGTTTATTATTACACACTGAAAACAACAACAGTGAAATTTTTATAGCACTTTTAAACCAATGGAGAGAAAAAAGAAATAAAGCTTGATTCACATAACAAATTACAACAAAGTGAAAAAATACCTTGGCAAACAAAGCAAGGTAAAAAGGCTTTAAGTACATCATTACAGAACTCAACTTAAAATACCAACTATAAAAAACATTCTTAAAAATAAAACCGCAAAAAAAAAGACTGAACATAAAGAGATGGAAAATATTCTAGAAAAAAATTCCAAACAATTTAGGCAGATGAAACATTTTTAATATCAGACAAAATAGAATCCAAGGTGAATGGCATTAAAAGAAACAAAGAAAGATATTTAAAAACAACATACAAATTCACCAAAAAAATTTAAGTCAGGAACTCATATATTTAACTTCACAACCTCAAAATACACAAAGCCCAAATGACGAGAAATACAATGAGAAATTAAGAAAGCCTCAAGTATAATAAGAGACTTTAAACATACCTTTTTATCAGTCATCTATAGACCAAATAAATAAAACCAGAAAACTATAAAAGAAAAGAAATAAAAGGAATATTGGAAAAGAGGAAGTCAATGGTTAATTACAGATGATATTATTTCACATACATAATAAAACAAAAATAATCTACAGATTATTAGAAATGAGCTTAGTAAGATCAATACATAAAAATCAGTTGTTTGACTAGTAGAATAAACATTAGAAATTAAATTTTTAAAAAGATGTCATTTATAAGAGCTGAAAAGAGTTAATAACCAAGGACTAAATCTAATGAAAGTAAACAAAGCCACCCTTCATTCAAGCACTAAAGCTATAAATTACCGAGAGTATGCAAAGACAACCTAAATAAATAGAGTAATACATTCTGTGGATTGAGAAATTCAATACTGTATAGATATCATTTCCTTATCAAATTTCCAGCAGGTTTTCATTGCTGTTTTGGGTGAGGAGTAGAAATTGACAAATTCTAAATCTAAAATTTCTATTGAATAACAAGGGTTAGGATTAGCCAAGACATTCTGAAGAACGACAGATAGGACGAGCATCCCACTGGACTGTCCCACTGGACTTGATAATTAGAGTTCATTAGCATCAGAGCAACAATCAGACCAACAGAAGAGAATACAGGACCCAGAAACTCATCTGACATATATCTACACTGTATGCCGCTTTGGGGAAAGAACTATCTTTTCAACAAATACTCCTATCTCAGTGGATCTCTATCTGAGTGAAACTTTTCTAGAAAACACATAGGAAAAGTATCTTCTTAACTCTGGCACAGGAAAATATTCTTAAACAGGATACAAAAAGAAACAAAAAAATATACAAGAAATGATTTCTCCACATTGGGCTACAGTGACATGAAGAATTCTGTTTTCAAAAGACACCAGTGAAACACTTAAAAGTAAGTCACTTTTATTTCTAAGAAGATATTTACAACACAGATAACTGAGAAAGGTCCCTACGCAGAATACACTACAAAGAATTCATAGTCAAGTTTTAAAAACAGGAAAGAGAGAAAGGAAGAATGGAAGAGAAAGAGAGAAAATGGGGTAGTAAAGAGAGGACAAGAGAGGGAAACTGAGATGTCATAAAGAAGATGTGTAAATGGCCTATAACATGCATCAAGTGCTTCACTCCATTAGTTACCCACAAAATGTAAATTAAAACCTTGCTGATAGCCAGTCACCAATAGGTGGATAACATTCAAAAAAAATACCTTCTAATAAGAAGGGTTGGCAAGGATGTGTAGCAACTTTTCTCACACTCTCTTGGTTGGAAAATAAAATGATAAAACCACTTTGAAAAACAAATAACAAAAAACAAGCATTATCTATTTCAGTTGAACAAAAACATATCATGACCTAACAAGAATCTCCCGTGGACATGACCCAACCCTACACAGCACGCATGTGTGCACCAAGAGAAAGACATTAAGAATGATCACCATAATTAGCCCAAATTGGAAACAAGCTAGAGTTTAAAACAACAGGATAAACTGTGGTGCATTCATATAATAGAATATAGCAACGAATATAAGTGAATCACAGCTACAGACAGAATAAATGAATTTCACAGTGTCAAGAGAAAAGAAGCCAGTCTCTTGGCACACCCTGGTGGCTTAGCAGCTAAGTCCAGCCAGTGCAGTTCATATAGATCCCAAGGACCCAGGTCTGTGCTCAGGGTCAGGGTGAGGGAACAAATAAGATAAACAACTAAACTAAATAAAATAAAGAAATGCTTCTTCCTCCTCTCTCTTTCTGCTTGCCCACTCACCTTCATTCCTGACTTTACCTTTCCTTAAAAAAAAGAAGCCAGTCCTCAAAGAATATCTATTTTTATAAAGTTTCAAATCAGACAAAACCAAAGTATGGCAATAAAAATCAGAATAATTATTAATTTGGGGGAGGAGGCAGGAAACAGAGATTGGAAGAGGGGAGTTTCTTAGCATTTGGAATGTTCTGTGATCTTGTTATGTGATCTTGCGCACTTTCTATCTGCATGTTCTATTCCAATTTAAAAAAGAAAATGATTTCTGTATTTGTCTACACTCTTGATATAAATGGCACATTAAAACATTCTGTGTTAAAATCTTAAAACTTTTTAAACATAATATATATCTCTAGCTGATCAGATAAACTAAGAAAAAAGAAGAAGAAAAGGAAATCCCTTAGCAAAACAGAAAAGAAAATGTCCTCAACTTCATATGTGGGTCCATCAAAAAATCAAGAGTAAGCATCACATACAAAGAAGCATTTCCATCAAATCTGGGGGAAAGTGATCTGCATTGCAGATATTATATAATATTATCCTCAATTAATTCACTAAAGCAGAAAGAAATAAAAGATGTAAGATTGTAAAAGCAGACATAAAACTTGGCTTATTTGTGGGGGATCTCATCTCTCTGGAAAAATACAAAAGAATTAACAAAATTTATTTTGTCAAATCTAAAACAGCAAGTACAAGACATATCATTTTATGCATCAGTAGAAAATGTTTAAATACTGTCAATTAATTGTGAGATACCATTAATTTAAAATTCATTCTAATTTTGGGAATATTCAAATGTGTATCTTATGATCATAAAGCACAGGATCATAACAAATTAAAAATTTCAGTAAGGTGGCAGACATAAGAGCAAAGATCAAATCCAACAGCTCTCCTCTAGGTAGCAGTAACCAATTGTAAATGTAATATAAAAGAAGACCCCATTCACAATAGCAATAAAAACTATGAAATATAAAAACTGGCCAAAAATTCTAATGAAGTATTTAAGAATCCCTATGTATCCCTATTCAAGAACTCTTGTATGCAGAAAATTTTAAAATTCAACTGCAGAGGTGGAGAAAGGTTATGAATAAATCAATGACTTCATAGTGGAAAGATGTCATTTCTCCCGATTGACCTATAAACTCAATGTAATACCAATCAATATCCAAAAAACAATTTTCATGGAACTTGACAAACTCATTCTAAATTCCTCTAGAGGATAAGCCATCACTGCCAACAATATTTAAAAAATGAACAAAGAGGAAAGAATTGCCTTATGAAATATTAAAATATGTAAGAATGATAACTTAGCCTGCAAGATAACAAAAACAAATTTCAAAGTGAACTGACCAAGAGAAAAAACCTGCAACAAATGTAAGCCAAAAAAAGGATTAAGATCCAGAATGTGCAAGAACTTCTATATAACTATGTATCAACCAGCAGGGAGATGGTGAAGGATGGGACCAGACCAATCAAAGAAGAAATAAAAATAGTTAAGAAACACATGAAAGAAACAATCATTTTCCTCACTACAAATCAGGGAAGCACAATATAAAACAACATACTACTTTCAACTGACAGACTAGACACATTTTTAAATTTCATCATATAAAGTATTTTACAAGTATATGAAGAAACATCTGCTAATGGTCACAGAAAATCAAAACATAATTGCGTGCCCACTTTCAAGGGCAAGTTGGCAAGTCTACTTAAATGTGATACCACAAATCTAACAATTCCACTTCTTTGAATAAGAATTTTTTACCAGTTAAAAAATACGCATCTATCAAATGTGCTTATGCATACATATATCTACTGTGAAAATAAAAATAAACTTCAAAGAAAAATTAGGGTCCTAACTTCCAGCCTTGTTAGGAATTTACTTTGGGTCGCACCCTGGTAGAGTAACAGTTAGGTCTATCACCTTTGAAGGAGTGCAGGCCACATAGTTTTTTTTTCTTGGAGGGGGGACAGGGGTGCAGGGGAGCAGGGGTTGAGGCATGGGGAGACAAGACAGCCAGTGTAAACAACTAAGTAAAAATAAAATAAAATGCTGCTGCTTCTCTCTTCCTGTCTGCCTACTCACCTTCACTCCTGCTTGATCCTTTGCTTTAAAAAAAATAAATGAAAGACTTTACTTTGGGTAACCCAAACACTATGATATAAAAAAAAAGGGACGGGGGGGATTGGATTTTCTCCATGTTCCTCTATCCATGGAATAGTCCAATCTCCAGCCTAAAGCAGCGTCTTGGTTGGTATTCACTTCTCCTCGTATAAGTACTCCAGCTGTGAGCTAGGTTCTAAATCCTGACTTTGCCTTCAGTGCAGCAACACTTACTGACAATCTCGAAGGACAAAACATCTTGCGATAAACACTTTCAGACACATACCAGCAAGAAGCTTCTTTGCCACTGGAGGTCGTCTTGCTTCTTGTGAAACTATCTCCTTTGCTAGGGAGGGTCTCCTCTCACTCTTTGGGGATGCACTTTGCCATCTATCTAAGGTCTTTTGACTACCAAGAGGAAATTTGTTGCGAATTTCAGAGAAACATTTCTTCACATTTTTTGGTGATAGTTTCTTTTCCAGGAGTGATTCCATAGCCTGCCATGAAACAGTCAATTGTTCTTTTAGTTTATCGCACAAGTCACTTTTAATCACAAAACTGAAAATAAGAACTTCAGAGAAATGTATTCTTACATGTATTTCTTAAGAGAAATGCTAACTTTATTTTGAAACTTTCTATTTAAGGGCATCTAATTAATAAAATGTTCTGCATGTTCTTTTACATGTTTAGCTCATGAAAAGAGACAGCAAAGAAATAATGACTACCTTTAAATTTATTTTTAGAGTAATTATTCTACACATTAAAATAATTTCCTATGTATAGGTTCCCCATTTCTTAGATATATTTCAGTACACCATGCCCTTCACCAAATCAAGTGTTCTTCCCCATTGTCCAGTGGGCTCTATCACCATTTGCCCCTGCCCATCTCATTCCTTTTTGGTCACCTCAGTTTTGCTGCAAATGTTTCAGGATTGGTTATGTTTCACCTGTTCCTCTGTTTTGTCTGTTCACATTCCGCCTATGAGTGAGGTCATCTGGTCTCTTTCTTCTTTTGACTTGTTTCACTTAGCACAATCCCCTCTAGCTCATCCATGTTGATTCAAATGACAGCGCTTCATCTCTTCTAGGGGCTGAGTAGTATTCTATTGCATATATGTACCACATCTTCTTTATCCATTCATCTGATGTTGGGCACTTAGGTAATCTCCAGTTCTTAGCTATTGTGAACAGGGCTGCAATAAACATGGGGGTACGTACATCTCTGTGGATGGGTGCTTTTGTTATCTTTTGGGTAGATGCCCAGAAGTGGAATGGCAGGATTATATGGGATTTCCATCTTCAGTTTTTTGAGGAATCTGCAAACTGTTCTCCATAGGGGTTATATCTATTTGCACTCCCACCAACTGTGTGAAAGTGTTCCCTTTTCTCCAAATGCTCACCAGCATTTGTTTTTTCCAGACTTTTGGAATGACAGCCAGTCTTTCAGGGGTAAGGTGATATCTCATTGTTGTTTTACTTTGCATTTCCCTGACTCCCAGGGAACATAATTTCATGTGCCTGCTGACCATCTGTACATTCTCTTCAGAAAAGTGTCTCTCCAATTCCTCCTCCCATTTTTGATTGGATTGCCTGTTCTTCTGTTGTTGAGTTTTATGAGTTCTTTGTATATTTTAGATATTAAGCCTTTGTTGGAAATATAAAATGCAAATATCTTCTCCCAATTAGATTTCCTTTGGGTTTTGGTGATGTTTTCTTTTGTTGTGAAGAAGTTTCTTAGTTTGATGTAGTCCCAGTTGTTTATTTTTCTTTTTGTTTCCCTTGATGGTGGAGTTGAGTCCCCAAAGTCCCCAAAGGCTTCTCTATGACTGATGCCATGGAAGTCTTTCCTATGTTGTCTTCTAAGAGCTTTATGGTTTCTGGTCTTCTGTCCAAGTCTCTAATCCACTTTGAGTTATCTTTGTGAATGGTGTTAGAGAGTGGTCTAGCTTCATTCTTTTGCATGTGGCTGTCCAGTTTTCCCAACACCATTTGTTGAAGAGACTTTCCTTTTTCCATCAAATACTTTTGGCTCTTTTGTTGTAGATTAACTATGAGTAGATCAGTTTCTGGTGATTCAGTTCTATTCCACTGATCTGTGCCTGTTATTAGTCCAGTACCATACCATTTTGATCACTTTAGCTTTGTAAAATATATCAAAGTCTGGAAGTGTAATCCCTCCAGATTCATTTTTTTTTTTCTAATGAGTGTTTTGGCTATTTGGGGTCTTTTGTTGTTCCATACAAATTTCAAGATTTTTTTGTTCTATTTCCTGGAAATAAGTCGATGGGATTTCAATGCAGATTGCATTAAACCTATACATTGCTTTGGGTAAATGGCCATTTTAATGATACTGATTCTTCTCAGCAACGAGCAGGAGATGTCTTTCCATTTCTTTATGTCCTCCTCTATTTCTTTTTTAAGAGGGATTTGTAGGTTTCATTGTATAGATCTTTTATTTCCTTTGTTAGGTATATGCCCAGGTAATTCATTCATTTAACTTCTATTTTAAATGGCATGATTTTCGTGATTTCATTTTCTTCTAGCGTGTTGTTTGCATATAAAAATGCAACAGATTTTTGTGCACTGATTTTGTAGCCTGCTGCTTTACTGTATTCATTGATGAGTTCTAGAAGCTTTTTTGATAGTCTTTGGGTTTTCAACATATATAATCATGTCATCTGCAAATAATGAGAGTTTTACCTCCTCCTTTCTAATTTGGATTCCTTTTATTTCCTTTGCTTGCCTAATTGCTCTGGCTAAGACCTTCAGTAAGATGTTAAATAGCAGTGATGAGAGTGGACTCCTGTCTTGTTCCTGACCTAAGAGGAAATGCTTTCAAGTTTTTGCCATTGACTATGATGCTGGCTGTGGGTCTTTCATATATGACCTTTATTATGTTGAGGTATGAACCTTCTATTCCCATTTTATGGAGAGTTTTTATCATAAATGGGTGTTGGATCTTGTCAAAAACTTTCTCTGCGTCTACTGATATGATCAAGTGGTTTTTCTCTTTGCTCTTGTTGATATGGTGTATGACATTACTAGATTTACATATGTTGAACCATCCTTGCATCTCTGGGATGAAGCCCACTTGGTCATGATAATCTTTTTAATGCATTGTTGAGATTTCTGCATCTATGTTCATTGGAGATACTGGTCTGTAATTTTCTTTCTTGGTGACATCTCTGTCAGATTTTGGTATCAGTGTAATGCTAGCCTCATAGAAAGTATTTGGGAGAGTTCCCCATTCTTCGATATTTTGGAAGAGCTCAAGAATAGGTGTTAATTCTTCTCTGAAGGTTTGGTAGAACTCATTGGAGAAATCATCTGGTCCTGGCCTTTTATTTTTGGGGAGGCCCTTGATTACTTCTTCAATATTTTTGCTTGTGATTAAAGAATATGACTACTTTTAAAGGCTAAAATAAACTAAAAGCAACCATTTTAGAAATGAACTATGTCTTCAAAATATAATTTTAAATATATTTCAAGGCATTTTAATTCTCAGTGAAAATCTCATAAGCTGAAGTAGTATTTTAAGTGGGCAGAGTACATGTAACATACATTTTCACAAATTAAGAAAAATTAACAGGTCCAGTGACTTTGGACACTCAATGGTAAGAGATCTTTGTCCCCTATTCCTAAAAGTGGCATGTTCTCTAATAAGTACCCATTCATTCATTACCAAGACATTGAGGGCCTCATCTCCATGTAGTTAGTGTACATTAAAGACAACAGAATATAGCCAGAGAGGTTTAGTTCAGATGACAGCAATGCAATTAGAAAAAAAGTGAGCTATTGAAAATAAATGCCCAGCATTAGTGAATATCCTCAAAAGTAGGGGAGATAAAAATGGTGAATAAACATTATATTAAGGGTACTTTGGTTGAAAACACAGGAAAAGGAGTACCTAATCCAAGGAAAACCTTTCTAGGATTATGCAAATATCTTCCAAATAAAATTATCTAGGTCAATAAATGTTATGGATAAGTTTAAAAAGTATCACATGACTGGATATGCTATCTATATGTTTGCATTTGATAGGAATACCCCTGACAGCAGTAAATTCTACATACACAAATATAAGCAATGCAAATCACAAACACATTTGCTGGATAATGGAATTGTCAAGGTGGAAGGGACCTTAAAAATCACCAAGGGCTGGTTATTGGCAGAAGCTACATGTCACTTAGTCCACAATTCTCCCCACTATACCGCCTGTCCTCTACAGTTAACAATTTACTTTGCCACATAAAGGTTGTCTTTTTTATTCGTAGATGAAAATATATGGTGCAGTGGAAATAACACTGGTGTGGGAGTCAGAAGATAGGAGTCCCAGCTCTCAAGAGAAATAACTGAATCATCTAACCTTTATTTTTGCTTTTGTCTATCTGTAAAACCTGTTGCAAATTACAGTATTACAGTAAAGATAAATGGCAAAGCTATGTAGAGCTATAAATATTTAAGGGTTTATTGTTCTTGCTATCTTTGTCATCAAAAGAAGTAAAAACATTATCCATTCCTGAACAGTGCATGCCACGTGTGAGTTCCAGAATTCTTCAGCCGTATCACGAGACTTTGAGACTCTGCTTCCATATAAGTTTGTGTGTCCTCTTTTCAAAAATCTATCTAGATTACACACTGATATTCTTATGTAAGCACTAAGCTAAGCTTGCTTTACTGCCTTCCTTTTCTACACTAATTCTTTATTAAATGGCACAGTCAGGAAATAAAACATTCTGTTTATTTATCGGACCTGGTTAAGAGTTGGTATATGTTTTAGAGTCAAGTCACCAGTTCTTAAAGAAATGAAATTCAATACTACAAACTAGACTATAAAAACAATAACACAGAAATGAAGTGGTTTCTGCCCATTGCAAAGCTTGCATTTACTTTGCAAGTCTTGCATTCTCCACGAATCCCAATGAAACTAAGCAATAGTTAACATTACTTCCCTGCTTAGTAACAATGCATTTGAACAAAACTTGGGAGTCAACTGTATACCTCAATTTGTTGCAGGATCTCTATAACCACATCAGGGACAGAAGAATCAGCTTCCAGTCTGGCAGAACACAGTGCAAGCTGGCGAATAAGACTGCCCAGCTCCCTATACCGAGCAGGAACTAGGTGCTCCCCTCGGTCGGTAAACTGAGTAACGAACATCTGCAAGGCCCGAATGGCTCCTCGGTGGGCAGCTGCCAACCTGGACATGACCCAAGACTGGCAAGAAATGTGAGAAGTTATTTCAACAATCAAAACTCCCTAACATTAATCCACCCCTCGGAGTATTTACAGCTTATTTTCTTTCTATACAGAGCTATTTCTGTTGAGAAACTTTTTCACAGTAATGCAAAATGTAAAGTTTAAAGGTTTCTAATGACAAAGTTTTTTCTTCCTAGTCTCAGTTTCTTATACCAACAGTAATAAAATTCTGATTTTAAAATCTATTCCTGAGAAGGCAACTCCCAAATTAAGAATATTTTAAGTGCTCACTTCCCTCACTAATAGTTTTCTATAGGCACTGAAAATATTCATGCAAAGAATCCATACACAATACTAAGCAAACAATAGAAATGATATTTATAAAGAATAAATATTAATCATAATTGAATGAATACCTTCTTAGTGTGTTTAATTTTACGTGGACTCAATTTATCCAATTCTTCCTGGATTTCTTTAACCTGTTTTGTAAAGGGGGAAAAATGAAAACTTCATAATTTTCCACTGGTCTTTTTTGTAGAAAAGGATACATTCTTGTCCAGATATAACCATTATAAATTCAAGTCACATTGGGGTCCTTTATGCACCCCAAAAATAGTTACAAGTTTCCAGTTCAAGATGGTGACTAGAGCACAGTGTTCACCTTACATCCCTTGATCCCCAACGTAATAGGAATTTAACATGAAGGAGCGAAGGTGGAGGTGACTCTGGAAAAGTAGGAGGGCCAGATCATGAAGTCTTCAATACCAGGTGAAAGAATTTAGCTCTCATCCTCTGTATTACAGAGACATTGAAGACTTTCAAGCAAAAGACAGAATAAGATTCATGTTTTAGAACAACCTCTATGGCAGAAGCACTGAATAAGTCCAAAATAGAACCCAAAATAATACAGAACACTAACTCAGGCATTTTCTTTTAAATGAAAAGCTCTGGTTTGGGGTACAAGCAATTGACCAACATGTGACTTCAGTGATAATGAGTCATTGACGTTAAATGAGTTACAGGCTTATTTAATGAGGAAGGCATTAAAGTTAAAATAAACCTTAAAAAATAAACAACTATACAAAATGTAAAGAATGTAAATGCCTGCTTACCAGCCACTAAATGTGTCCTTGAAGGACAGTTACCATGATCTTCACTCCTTACTGTTTAATAAAGAGTTAAATTATTTCCACTGTCCACTAAAAGCTTTAGTACATTATAAACACGAGATGCATGTGAAATTAACAACATCTCTTTTTTCTCTAGGTTCCTAACTGGGACCAAGGGCTTCAGGGTAACTAGTCCACTTGCTTCTGTCTACAAAAGTATAAACTGTATACAAACTCGTTTCCAGAAAAAATATCCTGGTTTTTAGTAGATTCTCACTCTCAGAAGTTAAAAACCACTATTTGAGGAGTTTGGCCATAAAGGCACATGACAAAAAGAATTCTTTGGGTATTCAGGAAATTTAGCTCACAAAGTCATTAGAATTCATGTAGGCTACCTTGGTGCTAATGTTCCTGGGATGACAATGCACCAGGTTGAATACTCCTTCCTCCACTGGCCCCCTTACCTGCTGCTGGAGGACATAAAACATTCGGGCAGAACGAACAGCTTGCTCCTGCCTCCTGACTCGGACTCGCCGTTCTTCCTCTGGATCCAAAGCTTCTTCTATTTGATCTGAAAATATTTTTCACCAAAAAAATGAATTATCAGCCAAACATAAAAAATTAGTTATTCAAGGAAATAAGAAAACTGAACATTTCAAGTTTTATTATGAGGTAAAACCGAGGCTATAGTAATAAAAAATGCATTTTTTAGAAAAATTAAGGATTTTGGTACATATTCTAGGCAATTATATTTATCCATAAATTTTCATTTTATTTCAAAAATGGGATCATACTATAAAACTATCCTACGATCTGCTTTTTTCATTTAATGTTTCTTTAAATACTTACATAGTAGTCTTTAAAATTATTTTCATTTTTCATCAGCCAAGAAACCAGGAAGAAGTAGGCTGTGTACTAACTCAGGAGTATATGGAAGGAACACAAGACACTTGACCAAACTTTCTTCTACGCAGGATGCCCAAACCAAATTCCACTGATGCCTTATAAAATTCTTTACATCAAGTTAAAATCTGGAATGCTTGTATTTTTTCAAAAGCACTTTCCTGACCAATTTCTATACATAGCAAAATTTCTTTAACACTTTCTTAAGACTAAAGAGAAATCCTTTCTCCAACATACTAAGATAGCAAGTCCTAAAATTATGTGAATATTTGAAGCTTTCATGTGTCAAGCACACCCTGGTACACACTGGTGCTCTACTTTTTCTTCTTTTCAAAAGATGGGTCAGAAAAATTTTTTCTGGAAGATGACCTGAGGGATGTAGAGTTTATTTACTCTTTACAGTCAGTGGTTTTCAAATATAGGAACAACAAAAAATTCTTATATAAGATTAATGCACTTTATAAATACCAATTTTTAATATTTACTCAATAAAATCAAACATGATATGTGGAAAACAGTATGACTGTTCTAAAGAAAGCGAAAATCTGCAATCAGGGGTTACAGATACAGATGCCATCTCACATTGGACTACACAGATGAAGACACTCGAGATTCATGTACTTAGCTGAATATAAATGTTAACTTGGTCAGGTGGGGTGCTGAAGTGCTCACCTGCACACAGGCATTCACAGTGCATTGGGAAAGCACAACTGAAGACCATGGCAGGGCTACTGCGAGGGCGGGCTGCAGTCAGGGGCTGTCATTAACTATCATCAGTCCACGACAAAGAGTGAGCAGAAATGGGAAGTATGCATTTACAGCCTCTTTTTGTAGACTGTGACATTTTTATTGCACTTTCCACAGTGCTAATTTGTGACATATGGAAAGTTTAAACAAGTGACACTCAACCCAGACCTTCCCATCAGAAAATCTGAAAACTCTGCTCTAAAGTTCTCCCCATATTGCAGCATGGCTTCTACCAAAGTATGCCACGTGGTCATGCCAGAGACCAACACTGAGGGATGCTATATGGGGAACAAGACAAAACTTTCATTTTGATGTAGGCATGTTTTTGAATTGTTCGTATTATTTATACAGCATACTCTTTATGCAGACCCACAGGAGACATTTCTTTTTAGCCTTGATACATGGAACATTTTCTTATACAACTGTGTTTTCTGTTTTAGACTTTGTAAATTCTACCAGCAATCCCATTTTCCTCTTTAGCAGGCTGTAAGCAACATAAAACAAATCTCTAACACATCCCTCGTAAATCTTATCTTTCCCTATTTTTTCCTGTGCCACAGTATCGTCAATTATATATTTTTTGTTCAATCACAGGCATGTTTATAGGGCACCTTAAATTCCTTATGTTGGCGCAACCTGGTGGCCTAGTGGATAAAGTCACTGGACATAGTCAGAAACCTCCCAAGAACCCAGGTTTGAGACATGGGGTCAGTGGCAGTGGGGGGAAGCGGGGAATGATACAACTAAGATGAACAACAAAATAAAATAAAATACTTCTTCCTCTTCTCTCTTTCTGCCTGCCTACTCACCTTCATTCCTCCTGTACCTTTTCTTTAAAAAAAAAAAAAAAAAAATCCTTCTGTAACACGCATCTCTGTACAAATGCATCTATCAATGTAAAACACAAGAGTATTTTAACCTATACACTATTTGAGCACAGTAATTCCATTTGATGCTCAATTCCCTACTTCCTGCAATCTGAAAGCTGGCTTGATTACCCTCTTTACTGGCTATGGCAACCCCGAGTTCCCCATGTGCAATCAAACCTCTCCTCCTCTGGGAAACAGCGTAGACACACAAGAATTGAGGAGAAGACGATATGATTATACATCTACTTTTCTACACTATAGTCAGACACCTCGCCTCTGTTTCCACAGCTTCCCTTGTCTCTGCTGTGTACTCAGTTAAACAGTGCCTACGTTAGAACTGGTGTATCTACAACACACATATGCTATGCTCTTTTTTGTACAAATGTAAAAACAGTTTTGCTTTCAGAGAACAAAGTAAAACATTTACAGGATAATTAGCACTCATGTCCCCAAGACCTAAGGTTCAGCCTTACCAAGTATAGGCCACAGAAAAAGAACTGTTTCTGTGTCTCTGCTGGAAAAAGGGGCCAGGGCAGGGAAAATGCCTCAGAGAAAAAGACACTCTAAGTTTATCTCGCTGTGTGTGCTCACACTCTAAGTGACAGAGGAGGAAGTGGAATAGGATGGTACTGGGGAGGCAGGGAGTCCCAAAGAAATGCATTTGAACTGCTTTGGAATCCCTCCAAAGTTAAGAGTTTAATTTTTCTCACCTCTTTTGGCTACTTCTTCAATTTTATGGATACAACTGTTCAATTCTTTCTGGAGTCGCTGAACTTCTAGCAGGCTTTTGTGGCTAACTGTTTTGGTATGTGATGGAAGTTCTGGGTCACAGATGGGTGGAGAATTTGGCACAGAAAGATCACGCTGTCTCGCATGAGATGTGCATAGGTATACCTTGGCACCTGAGCTGGAAATTTCTCTGGATGGCTGTTGGCTGCACTGATAGACTTCCTGACTCTTTGATTCCTTCCTTTCCTCCCTGGAGTCAGATATTTTATGCTTTGAGTGTCCACATTTGTGAGAGCTTTGGGGCTGACTTCTGAGATGATCTTTTATATGTTCTTCAAATTGTCTTCGCTTCACATCTCTTCTGGCTAGGTGGACAGCATAGCTAAGTCTCTCTTCTGATATGACAGAAAATGAAACAGAACTGCTTAGGTCAGGACCATCTCTAAAATCCAAATCTTGACAGTGGTATGACTCACGGTATGAGTGCTTCAGTTTTTCAATTCTAATTGCATGTGGGCAAGAATATCGGATAGCCAAGTTGCTTGAATGTGTAGGAACATTCCTATTAAACTGCAGCTGGTTCTTCAAAAAAATAAAAATAAAAAGGAAGCACATGTTAGAAAAAGAGCATTGCATAGTTAGCAAGTTTCTAAAATTTTACCCACACAATTATTAGCATGAAGAGGCATTTTTCTTTTGTGCTGATAGAACTAGCCATTCTCATACGCCCTTGAATTCACCCCCATACCTCTGGGTTTCTATCCCATAAACACCCAGATGCACAGTACTATCCTTCTGTTTACTAAGAGCACCCTAGGCTCCTCCTTTAAAATCAACCCAACAAATTCTTCCATTTCGCAGCTAGGAATTTCTGTTCCATTTTAAGCTGTCAGATTTTAGCAAGTGACCAATATAACCCATTATAAGTTTTACTAAAATTTGCTCCATAAATATATCACACAGATTCATAGGACCTAAGACACTAGACAGTAATACTTCTTTAGGTCTTCCTGAGATTCTACATCCAGTAGTTGGAGGACATCTTTTACACTGCACTTAAGTGCATCTTGCTCTAAGCAGTTCACTCATACCTTATGCAGGTTTAAGCCTGTGTCAGTTTTAATCACAAAGATATAAATTTTGTATTATTTTTCAGTTAACATACAAAAAGGCATGTTTTCATATTCTCGGTCTTCATTATTCCTCATGGGTGCATTTCTAAAATCCAATGAATGATCATTGCATGCTTGAGCTAACTACATAATCCTATTAATAAACATTTAGATTGTTCCAGCTAGTAGAAATATTACTTGAATTAATTTCTCCATGCACTTAGTTTTCTTATCTCTTTATATTATTTCCTCAGGATAAATTATTTTGAGATCACTAAGTCAAAGGGAACATATGATTTGATAGACTTAGACCTGTCAATGATAGGTCAACATCTCTAGGAGACGCAGTGACTAGGAATTCAATGAAGCCTGCGCCATGATGCCTTTATTTTGGAGACAGCCTCCCTAACTCTCACATTAAAGTGAGTTTATATAACATGGAAATGAACAGTCAATTTAAAATAAACCCATTGTGATAAAACATCAGGAAAGTATTTGGGGGGAAAATAGTTAAAAACCTCACTTGAAATTATGAGAAAAAAATGGCTACCATCTGAACAGTGCAGACTGATGAACAGTAACTTAAAATTTCTAACCTTCTTTGGACAAAGTCTTCCCGCCACAGCCTCCTCAAAGTAATATAAAATATCTGGGAAATTTGATATAAGTACTAGAAAAAATATATACAGGCAAACTCCTCTTTAACCTAGGTGTAGGAAAAGGTTCTCTATAACTCGAAATCCATCAGCAATAAAAGAGAGATCAATTTTACTACATTAAAATAAAATTTTTCAAACGTTTGCCTGCTTATTTGTTTTTTTTCTTTTAAAAACCCCATAAACAAAATCAAAGAAGAAATGAAAAGCTGGAAGAAAAACATTTGTAAAAACAAAGAGCCCTCTGCTTAAAGAAATCTTAAAAGCTGAGTTGTAAAAAAGATGAAAACTTAATAGAAGAATGGGGGAGAATACGTGGACAACTTATAAGACAAGAATATGCAATCATATACATATATATGTGTACATATACACACATACACAGAGACTTTAAACATGAGAAGTTGGTCAGTCTCATAAAATTACAAGTTAAAAATATTCCAAAATGTCAACAGATGAGCAAAAATTCTGAAAGATTCTCAAACACACACTGCTGGCAAGGCTATGGAAACACATTCTCACTGCTGTAAGAAAGGCAAATTGGTACAGTGCTTTGGGAGGGTAATTTTAGCAACATCTAACAAAACTACAAATGCATTTAACTTTTTAACTCAGCAATCTCACTTCTAGCAATTTACTCTGAAGTTAAACGCCCAGCAACACAGGGACAGGATTACTCACTGTTGTATTGTTTATAATTGCAAAGCATTGGAATCAACCTAAATGCCCACTAAGAGAGTGGCTAAATAAACAGTTATAGCTATACAATGAAGTATGACGAAGATGTAAAAAAGAATTTCTATGAACTGAGATGGAAGGGGTTTCTCAGATATATTCTCAGAGAAGAGAGTAAAGTATAAAAAAGAGTATCTATAATGTGTACTACCCTTCATATAGGAAAAAAAAGGGGATGCAAGAAATTATATATGAATCTGATTTTTGTTCAAGAAACACACAGGAAAGAAAAATTAGAGATTAATAAGATTAGAAATCAGGTGTGGGTAGGCAGTAGATGGAAAGAAAAGGCAGAAGGGATAACATTTCTCTGAATACACCTCTTTGAAAAAGTATATTTGAAATCGCAGTAATGTCTCACACATACTAGAAAGAGGAAAAGGCAAAGAAAAAAAAAGGAAATAAACCCATAAGGATAGAGGGAAACCCTAAAAATGAATACTAACAAACACCAATGAACCAAACCGAATTTCAGATGTATAACATAACTACACTAAAAAGTAAATTAAAAATATTTAACCTACTTAACTTTTAAACAGTCATTAAGCTGTACCTCCAACCAAAGACAAAAAATACTCTAAATACTGAGCTCTAATTTATAAGGTTTTTTTTTTGTTGTTTTTTTTTTTGCAGAGGCATAGATTGCCAATTCTGAATAGGTCTGTACACTCTAGGAGTGAGCAAATAATTATGGATAATAGAGTCAGGCTTCACACTGTTGAATAAGAGTTAAAAATATGGAAAACATGAAATTGGAACTCACAGATTTCAACACAGACAGATACACAGAAAGAGAGAGAAGAAAAGAGAAAGAGGGTTGAGGGGGAGACAGATATGAATGTATATCTGCATATAAATATGCTTCTGGATACACAAGTATCTATTTCCATTTATTATATCTATTCCCCAGCTATGTCCTCTAAGAGGGCCTAGAAATACTGACACCCAAGATCAGTGAGCATTTCTTGTATCCAGAGATTGATTTCTAAATTCACTCTCCACTAAAAGGACAAAGACTCACTGGATAGATGGCTAATTCCAGGGTTAGGACAGGGAAAATATGGTCAAAGATTAATGAAAACATATGAAAACGAAACTGGAGTCAGCTTGAAGTGGCTCTCATTGGCCAAATTAGATACCAAGATACCATTTGAACATCAAAAAAAAAATATTTAAAAATTAAAATAAACCATTTGCTAATGATGACAATAAATATTTGATTCATGCAATAATCATCAATTTGGGAAACAACAGAATATTAGTCTCCAAAGACACTTCCAATTATAAAAGGTAAACATAACATCAGAGTGGAAAACCTGTCAAACACCCAAATCAAATTAAAGTCAACACTGTCAATAGAATCAAGGTTACCAGTGGGGAAGAGGGTAGGAGGTGGGAGCAAAGGGTGGTAAGGTCCAATGGACAGTGGAAGGACTTTTGGTGATTTGGTGGTGGGCAGAGGATATTGTCATATATATGAGGGATGGAAAACCTGCACACATATGGGTTTATATTATTTTGTAAATCAAAGTTACTTGAATAAATAGTAAATTTTTAAAAATAAAATAAACATGTCATAATGGGGCCAAATTGACAAACCCTTGGATGTGATGCACTGCATTGCTTCAGTGAGTTTCCCACCACAAGTGTATAACCTCAAGGTAATTATAAAAAAATTCAGACACATCTAAATTGAGAGAAAACTCTAAAAATAACAAGCCTCTATTCTTTAAAAATGTCAAAGACTCAGAAATCACGCCAATTAAAGGAAATTAAAGAAGCATAACTGATAAAATACACGATCCTGTATTTTCTTTTCCTATAAAGGAAAAATGACTGGGACATCAACAACATCACAGCAAGCTTTGTAGATTACATGACAGCTTCATTTTAACATTAATTTCCTGACTTTGATCACTGGACTATGATCATATATGATAATTCCCTGACTTTAGGTAACAGACACAAGTACTTACAAGTAAAAGAGCATCATGCCTACAACCAAGTCTTAAAGGACTTAGAAAATAAAGTACACACATATGTGGTGAGAGAAAGAAAAAGAGAAGGGGGCTAGAGCTGGCGGCAGGGGTATGTAATAAAATGTTAACATTTGGGAAACCTAGGAGAATATTCAGGATTTCTGTGTACTATTCCTGCAACCTTTCTGGCAACCTGAAATCATGTCCAAAAAATATTTTTTTAAAGGAAAGCAGTAAGGAGGAATGAAGGTGAGCATAGGAAGGCAGGCAGGCAGGCAGGCAAGCAGGCAGAAAGACAGAGGGAGGATAAGTATTTTATCTTGTTTTTATTTAGTCCTTCACATTGGTTGTTCCCCTTGGACTTGGAACATGAACTGGGTCTTCCGGATATATGCAGACTGCACTGCTTCAGGGGTGGCTGACCTAGCCGCTGCTCTACCATGGCGCTAACAAAAATTTTTCTAATTGTCTGAAATTATGTCAAAGGAAAACCCAAAACCCTTTGTAAACTACAAAGAGATATTACTATACATTCACCAGATAGCTATAATTTAAAAAATAAAACAAGTGCTGGCAAAGAGGTGGGGATACAGAAGCTCTCATACACTGCTGGTAGGAAAAGTAAAATGGTACAATCATTTTGGAAAAAGGTCTATTAACTTATCAAAAATAACTAAATGTATACCCATAATCCAAACTAGAAACAGCCCAGGTAGCCATCAACGGGAAAATGATAAACAAACTGGCAAATTCTTACTATGGACTACTCCTCAGCATTACGTAGTAACAAACTACCAATACATGTAACAATATGGTTGAACTGCAGAAACATAATGTCCAATGAAAGAAGCCTAATACAAAAGAGTACATAGACTATTCCATTTACACAAAGTGATAAAACAGGCAGCACTAACATAATCTGTGGTAGAAAAATACGGTAACATTGTTATGGAGGGGTGGGGATTAACCAGAAAGTGGCAAAAAAGCATCTTCTGGATCTTGATAGAGGTATGAGTCAAGCACACAATTTGTCAGAACTCAGCAAATATTACAAGGGTGTACATTTCAAAGTATTCAATTCAGATGCAAAATTTGTATCCAAAAGGGAAAAATGCTAACGAATGAATAAAGCCTAGGACATGATATGCATGTTGAAGTAATTAGGTGACTCATGTTCGTCACTCACTTTGACATGTATCTAAAGCAAATGGACTGATGAGTGGATTCTAGAGGGAAGAATGAAATGATAAATATGCAGTAAAAAAATATATAGGGAAATAGTAACAATCTAAGTGTTCACTGTAAAATTCAGTTTTAAGGTATGTTTGAATATTTTCATAATACAATGCTTCAGGGAAAAAGACATTTTGGGGACAACTGGATAAAACTGACTAAAGACTAATTATTGGATAATATAGGACTTTTTTTGTCCATTTCCTTAGGTGTGATAATGGTAATATAATTAAATAGGAGAGGTTTCTGTTGTTTGGGGGTTTCTTTAGGAGCAGTATTCTAAAATATTTAGAAATATCATGATGTCTATGACTTACTTTGAAATGACTTACTTTGAACTCCTGTAAAATTTTTAAAGAAATGGGTAGACAAAAAAACAGGACAAAGTGCTCACAACTGTTCAATCAAGAAGGTAGTTTAAAAGGTATTTGTTGTCTTTTTCTTTCAACTGTTCTTTTATGCTTGCAATGTTTCATAATAAAAATTGGGGGGAAAAAAAAACCCAAAACTACCTGGATCTGAAGTCTACTGGGGTCACTCCTGGCATCTAGTTGGATACTAGATGGTAGATGAACACAGGTGGCAGCTGGTCTGCCTGGTCCCATCACATCAGATAGCATTGAGTAGTGAAAGATTAGTCATCAGCCAACAGTTCTTCCCTAAAATCATTACCTGAAATAAAAGAAAGTTACTTTCAGACTAACACTCTTCAAATAAAGGGAAAAAGTAAGTAAAACACCACAGCATGCTGATATAACAATACTCCAGCAATAGTCCATAGCAACCTCATGTTGCTATGGTAATCCCACATGTGGTTGCTATGGACACGTATGATAGTTTCTTCTTCATTTACAAAGGCAACATTTTTGGAATTCTACTTTCCAAGAGAAAAGGGGGATACACTATTTTTAATGATAATCTCGAGACCTTTTCAGTCCCAATTTCAAATCTCAAGAGTCACCACTAAGACTTTTCTCAAAAAAACAGCACTACTATGGTAAATAAAGTGTTTTCCAGCAGGTCAGTTTTATGTTAAAGCCTTACCACAAGTAAAAAAGCCATTTGCTTTATTCTTCCAGGGAGCACAAAAGTGGACAGAACTCTGAATGAATCCAAATAAACCTAATAAAATTCATGCCAGGATCTGCCATTAACCAGTTGAATGACCTCCCTAAACCTTCAATCTCCCCTCAGAAGCCAACCCCCACCCCCCCATAATATACAGTGAGATGACAAATACAAAAGGGGTGTATAAACTGCTGTGGGCTCTACTCATCTTTGCCTCTCCCTATTCTGAATATCTCTTTAAAGATAAGGGTGCTTATCATACCCTTGTCTCATGTTATTTACCTGTTTCACAGGTATATGTCTCATCTTCCCAGCTAGACAAGGTTCCTTGAGGGTAAGGGCCTCGTCTTGCTCTTCTCTGTTATTTCCCACAACACAGAGCTTTGAGCACAGTAGGCAATTTAACTCAACATTTACTGAAGTCAGCGAAATGGACTAGTTTTAAATGTACTGGGGAAATGGTTCTCTCAAAGAATCCTAAGATAAATCAGTCTGGGAAATCGAGGCTTTAAAAAAATCCCCAATTGAAGTTTTAGGATAAACCCAAAGTTTGTAGACCTGTTTTGTTTAAAAACAGCTACATCTGTAGGAATTTAAAGGCAGCTGTCCACGACTCCTTATTTCTAAGGCCGTAGAGACAGGGTTAAGAATGAAGTTGTGAAGAGGCCCGTGAGTGAGGTAAATCCTGACTGTCTTGTCAACCACACACTTCCAGGGCTAGAGCTGCAGAATGAAGGTTGCGGAACTAGGATCAGGACATTTGGGGGTGCGGCACTTTCCCCCTGAATGCCAAAGGTCTAAAGTGCCAGTCTCCACTAGGAAAAAAACTAGGTCATACCCCCAGTTCCAGGAAACCTCAAGTAATGCTACACACACACACACACACACACACACACACACACACACAGAGTCCAGGGACACCCATTCCCAAACTGTCCCCCTATACAAAGTCCTGGGATATCACTCTCCTTGAAACTTGTCCCCAACCTGTTACCCTAAATACCCTGGGACATCTTCACAAAACACCTCCCCCCACCCCCATCCTGAGACAACCCTATAGCTTGTGCCATCCACAACCCAGGACAAGCCTCCCCCTAACCTGCTCCCTCCCAAGAACCCCATAATGCCCCAAAATGTTCTCTATACCTACTACTGGAATGCCCTCCTCAACCTATCCTCCCCCACACAATTCTCTCCCAAACTGTTCCCCCTTGCTCTGATTCCTGACACCCTTCCAGTCGGTCTCCTTCCGCTCTGCTGCGGGTGACCTCGAAAATGGTCAATGCCTGTTTCCTCCCTGGAAACTGGGGGAGCTTCTGCAGCTTCCGGCATCCCCACAGTCGTCCGTGTTCCTGCCACTACTGGAACACTCTCATAGTCTGCTCCGTGCCCCACAGAGCCGAGGCAGCGCCACACTCTGCTCCCACGCCTGCAGGTGTAAGACGCCCCTGCTGCCGGGCCACTCCTGGCCAGCCCCAGGACACTTCTGCCTCCTGGCTCCTCCTCTGAAGTTCCGAGTTGCTCTGTGGACTGTCTCCCCATGGCTGTGAGGCCCAACATAGCCATATTCATGTCGTCTCCTGCAGACCCTGTCACCCACACTGCAGCTGGGACACGCCCGGCTATGGGCACTCCTACAGCTGCAAGCACTCCCACAGGCAGAGGTACCCTCACAGGCTCCGGGCCTGCTCCGGTGGGCCTCCTCCACAGGCCGGACACACCGTCAGAGCCAGTCTCCTCCTCCCCAGGGCCAGGAACCCTGGCAGCAGGCCCCTCAGTCATGGGTCTCAGTCCCAACACATCTGAGACATCCCCAGAGCTAGTATGGTCCACCGTCAGCCCAGGGACCCCAGTAACTGGGGGCGCTCCAGCAGCCACAGGCATTTCAGCAGTCTGTCTTCTTCCCGGTAAGCCCAAGACACCCACACACAGAGCCTCCTCCCCTACAGGCCCAGGCTCACCGCTGGCTGTATGCAGTCCCACAGCCACGGATGCCCCTGCACTCTGCCTCCCTCCTGTCAAGCCTGAGAGGCCCCCGGAGTCCACCTTTTCCCCTACGGACCCAGGCACTATGGCTGTGGTGGGGAATCCCCCTCTTGCAGGACCCTGGGCACCTGCAGGCCCTTGCACTGTCTGTCTCTCTCCCCACAAGTCTGTGACGCCTGAGTCAGCCTCCTCACACGCAGGCCTAGATGCCCGGGGAGCCAAGGGCACCCAGTCAGCTCTGGACACCCCGACAGTCACAGGTATTCCTACCAGGAGTGTCCTTCCAGGGAAGCCTGAGAAGCCCCCAGAGTCGGTCTCCACCGCCAGAGGACCGGGCACCCTAGGAGCCGTGGACACCTGAGTAGCCACAGGAACTCTGGCACTCTGAGTCCTTTCCCAAGATCTGGGGATACCCCCAAAGCCAGGATCCCCCGCCACAAGCTCAGGCTCCTCAGGAGCCACGGACACCCTGGTAGTCACAGGAACACCCGCAGCCTGTGTCCTTCCCCATGACCCTGGGAAAGCCACAGAACCAGCATCCTCTCGCACAGACCACAGCTCCTCGGGAACCATGGCTGTCCCTGCGGCCATGGGAATTTTAGCAGCAGGAACCCTTTCCTGCAGGTTCGAGACATCTCTAGAGCTGCTTTCCTGGCACATGGGACCGGATGCCCACACAGCAGCAGGCACCCTTCCCGACCTGGGCACACCCAGAGCGGTGGGGGCCCCTGCTGGGACACACCTGGGCTTTGGCCTCACTACTGTCTCAGACAACCCCCCAGCCTGTCTCCTCCTGCACAGACAGGAAACATCCTTGTAGACACACTCCTGATCCACAGGCCCAGATACCCCTAAAGTCGGAAGCACCAGAGCCTCTTGCTCCCCCAGAGTCCGCCTCCTTTCCCACAGGCTCACAACATTCCCACAGCAGGTGTCCTCCCCAACAGTCACTGGCACTGACTCTGCCAGAGGCACCCCCAGAGCGTGCTGCCTATCCCTCGGCCCTGGGGCACCCCCCCAGTTTGTCTCTTCTCCCAAGGCTCCTGGTACCATCACAGCCTGGCACACCCCCATAGGCTGTTCTGTTCCCCACAGACCCAGGGCACTCCCAGAATCTGCCTCCTTCCCCAAAGTCCCAGGTAATCCTAGAGCCTCTTCTCCAGCCCACAGGCCTGGAGCACCCCCAGGACCTGCCTCCTGCTCACCAGGACCAGATACCTCTGCCGCCTGTGCAACTTCCCACGACCCTGGATCACCACCAGGGGCGGTCTCCACCCACACAGCCTGTCCCTTTCCCCTGAACCTGGGGTCACCCCTACATCTAGCTTTCTCCTCAGTAGCACAAGGTACCCCTATAAGCTGCCCCATGCCACACAGGCCAGGGAGAACCCCAGAGGCTGTCTCCTCCACAGCTTCTCTCCTCTGCCACACACCAGGCACACCCGCAGAGGTAGCTTCCTCCTTCACAGCTCTGGAAGCCCCCACAGCCTCAGGTGCTCCTGCAGCCTGTCCTCTTCCCCATAAGCATGGGGTATCCCCACAGATGGCCTCTTGCGCCAGAGCCCCAGACATCTGCACTGACTGCCCTCTCTCCCACAGACTGGGAGCACCCCCATGGCCTAACTTCCCTTCTACAGCTCTGGGCACCTCCACAGCCTCAGGCCCTTCCACCGCTCCAGGTACACCCATATTCAGCCCTTTTCCCCAAGGGCCTGGGGCAACCCCATAGCCTATCTCCTTGACGGCTCCAGGCACCCCCATAGCCTGTTCCCTCCCTAGATTTGGGGCAACCCCAGTATTTCTCTCCTTTGTCCTAGGCACACCCACAGGAGGCACCCTCACAGATGGCCCCTGCCTAGGGAAGCCTGAGAGTCTCTGACAAACTGCCATAAGACCAGTAACTATAGATTGTCCTGGGGTTCGAGGGGCTGCCCTGGCTTGTCCTTTAACCCAGGGTCCTGTGAGACCCCCACAGCTGGTCTCCACCCAGGAAGCCCGGCCAGGGACACCCCTATCAACTGGCCACTCTCCTGCAGGCACTGGATGGAGCTCCACTCTGCTTCCTTCACATCCTGAAGCTGCCCTCATAGCCTGCACCTTCAACCATAGCTCCAGGATGCTCTCATGCCCCATAGATCCCGGGCGACCTTTTCTCTCGCAGGCCAGGGGACTCTTATAAACTGTCTCCTCCTCCCCAGAGCCGGTCACCCACACAGAACCCGCAGGTCCCACCACCTGGGGTTCCTCCACAGCCCCATTCACCCACACCGCCCCAGAGTCCCTCGCTGCCTCAGTCCAGTCTGCAGAATCAGATGTCCCCAAAGTCTCGCTCGCCTCAACAGCCTCGGTCGTCTCGGCGGCTGTTAGTCTTCTTCCCCATGGCCGCCGACAGACCGGCAGCCTTTCTGCACTCACACAACGCGCCTCCCACCCGGAGGGCCTCGCCCGGCGCCCGGTTCTACCGACTCGGTTAGTCCCAGCACCCCATCGACTTCCCCGCCCTAACCGGCTGGGCCCCACACAGCGGCCCGGCATCCCTGCCGCCAGTTCGCCCCCGCGAAGCCTGGGCAAGGACCCACGGCCAGTCGCCCGGCTCATGGCTCCAGGACAATTCCCGTCTTCCTCAGTGAAGCCCCAGAGCACTCAGTGTCTCGGCACCGAGCTCCCCAGGATGCACTCGCACGCACGCACGCACTCAGCTCCAGCCCTCGCAGCCCTCGCAGCCCTCGCAGCCCGGCTCCCCTCACGCCCACCCCCTCCCCTCCCCTCTCCTCCTCTCCGGGCCTGGATGCCCGCCCTCTAATCCCGGGTGCCCCTAAAGCCTAGGCAGGAGAAAAGGTAAATCGGGATGATGGAGCGGCAGAATCTGCCCCGAATCAAGGTCTCCACGCCCACAGGTCCAAGACTTTCGACGCAGCTTCCCAGAATACCCCCAGCCCCCGCCCAAGCCCACCTGGCCCGGGGCGAGGCGCCGCTACCCGGAAGTAGGCGGGGGTGGGGGGGGCGCCGAGTTAAACCTCGCTTCCGCCCGCTTGCTCAGTCGCCATAGCAACAGGCGCAGGGCGGTTTGGGAGCCGTTAAGACGGCAGAACCATCTAAGGGTCCAGCGGCTGCATCGCGGCAGGTTTCGCAGTTACAGAACATGGCATGAAGCCGAGATCGAGGCAAGATTAGGGCAGAGCCTAGGTTTCGGAGTGGAGAGCCCACCAAAAGATGAGAAGTCACAGGAGAAAAGACGGTAAGAATGCGTTATGGCCTTCAGAGGCTCCCGTAGCACCTTAGAGACACGCCCGCCCCTTAGGCCCCGCCCAACACCGAGACCTCCCGGAGTCAGCTTCGCTCCGCCCCCACATGGGCCCTCGCCCCGCCCGCCTCAGTGCTGCAAGGCTCTTCTGGTCGGCTGTGCGCTCTCTCGATGGCCCTCTACGAGGAGGTAAGGGTGTCCGGCTTCGAAGAATTCAGCCTGGCTGTGAAGCAGCACAAAAGCAAGACGATTTTCGCCTACTTCACTGGTTCTAAGGATGCCGAAGGAAAAAGCTGGTGCCCCGACTGCGTACAGGGTGAGGCCGGTATCACGGGGCTGCTCCCCTGCCTAAGTGGCAGAAAGGCCGAGGCTATGATCAGAGCGCGCGTTAAAAGGCCGGAGGGAATCTGTTTCTGGGGAGCCTCAGAGTGACCTGAGCCGCCTCTTTCTTCAGCCTGTGTTCCATTCTCTCCCCATTTGAAGACCTCTGCCCCACTAAAGGGCTTATAGAACTCAGATGTTCTTGCAATCTAGCCCTTTGAAACTTTTCACTTCCCCATGATTGGTAAGTCTTACAGGAGGCATGTGTTGATCCCTTTCCAAAAGGGCTGCACATATTTATGCTTTTCTTTGTTTTGGGGGCCCCGGGGCCAATCGGGACTCAGACTTGATCACTATTCATTAAAGTGACGTCAAATCAGAGTACCTGACTTCTGTTAACCTGTTAACCGCAGGTTAAAGTCTGCGTACGTAGCAAGACTGAGGGGAGGAGAGAGGGACGCTGTTTATCTTGCCTATCTGACTGTAGAGTTGATATGTAATTTTTTCTTTTTTAAGCCGAACCGGTCGTGAGAGAAGGGCTGAAGCATATTAGTGAAGGATGTGTGTTCATCTACTGCCAAGTAGGAGAAAAACCTTAGTAAGTGACAGTGTATACTCTATTTCCTAGATACTGACTAGACTATTGCAGACTTGGGCGGGAAGGTCCTAGAAGATTCAGATTCTGTATTCTAAAGTGTGTTCAGTTAAGTCAAGCAATTACAACCTATTAAATACAAAATCAAAATTTGACGGTTCAGCCACTTGTATTAAGGATAATTCAATGAATTTGGCTTGGTGTTAGTTCAGAACTTAATTGTACATTTTACATTGACATTTTATATCTTTAAATGAAAACTCTGCATAGGATAATAGATAAGCCACAGTCCTGTTTTTAAGTGTTGGCAACAAAAACAATGATTATTAAAAGACTGAATGTAAGAATGTTAAATATTAAACAGATTTTAAGAAATCAAGTAAATGTTTTTCATGACCATTTTTTCTTTTTCAAAATAGTTGGAAAGATCCAAATAATGAGTTCAGAAAAAACCTGAAAGTAACTGCAGTGCCTACACTACTCAAATATGGAACAGTGAGTATCTTTTACTGTACTGAGCTGCACGCAGCCTGTCAGAACTCTTCTGACTTGTTCAGTGTGAAAAGATCTTATCATTTCATTCTCAAACTTCATTGGCCCTGTAGCCAATCCCAATAAAAACTATTAATAATGCAAATGCCTAGAACATCAGGTCTCTTTTATGCTTTTCTAAAGCCACTCTTAAAATTCTACAAGCATGGCTCAAGAAAGCTGACTAACACCTAAAACAATGGCATCTTGTTTTCTATGTAATACATAATTCCGGTTGGAAAAAAGGGGCACTTCCTCTAGTTTAGTCATGGTCCTGGGATTTAGAGTGAGAAGCCGATGCACTGGACTTGCCCTCCTGTTTCAGTCTGTGGAGCCAAGTATTTTAATTATTCATCCTAAGGCAAATATCTTAACTATTTCATAAAACTTGTTGGAACTGGTGATAGTTGATAGGCATAATTTCTTTGTTCTCTCGTGTCATCCATGACAGAACAACTCATTCTGCTAATAAAATTTTTCTAGTTGTGGATTAATTTTTTACTGTTCTTTTCTTACAGGCTCAAAAACTAGTCGAATCCGAGTGCCTTCAGGCCAGCCTTGTGGAGATGTTGTTCTCTGAAGATTAAGATTGCTGGCAATTGTGTCTTGATTTCCCAATTTGCTCTAGTATAAAAGAACATGTATACTTGCTTTGAATTCATGTTTTAACAAACAAACTGATGTAAAAAAACAGGATATGGCTAAACAATAGAAAGTGCTATTAAAATGTTATGAACCCTAAGTTTGTAATATATCGGTTATCTTTAAGGTCAATGTAAAATAAGTCATCAGGAATGGCAGTAACAGCACAAAGGAATGCATTATTGGAGGTAACATAAATATCTAAAAGCCCCTATGCTAGTAGTGCAGTAAACAGCTTCCAAATCTCAAAGAATTAGGATCTTTTACCTAAAATTCCATGAATTTACAAAGAACTTATATTCCTAAAACACCTGTGGTTTGAGAAGGTAGAACTTGGTGCACCGGGTGCAGTACCAGTGAAGTCAGTCGCCTCCAAAGCAGTCCACACACCCCTGGGTTCAAGTCCTGGGTATGGGAGGAAACAACCACTGTGAACAACTAAATAAAAAATAAAAAATGCTGCTTCCTTCTCTCTCTCCCTGCCTGTACCTTTCCTTTTTTAAAAAAGAATGTAGAACTTAACCACTGGTGGAAAGCATAATACATCTAATCTAGCCCCTGCTTAATGCAGTTTTGTTGTACTGTCTGAATTATTTGAGCTCCTTATCTTTGTTCTAGTCTAAGGTCAAGAGTCCAGTTAGGACCAATCCCCTGGCTCAACTCTAGGTCAGTAACATACCAATGAGTCAATCTTAAAGCTCTCTTGCAAAGCAAATGTTGATAACAGATATGCCCTCTCCTACAGAATTTAAGAATCCTTATGCAGTTCCTGCTCTGATTTAGAGAGGTCACTAACGCCACCCACATTCTGCAGATAAGAGGTGCAGTTGTAGCTGACAGTAAGGTTCCAAGAGACAGACCTGCCCGAAACCCCATGTCGATCAGGAATAGAGCTAGGCATAGAGATAGATAATGTTTAGTGGACTTCCTCTTGCCCCCAACCCCAATGCCTCCTTAAATTGGTCTAAAACACCTAATATATCTGTTAGTTAAGTTAAATACTAATAAAAACAAATCCACAGGGGGAAAAATGTAGAACAATTCTGGTTTCACAGAAATAATCTATTTACAATAAAAAGTTTGTTGGATTAAATGGCACACTAAAGGTTCTAGGTGCTATCACAATAAAGGCAGGAAGAGATTTTTTTTGTCTTTGTCTTCACTATACAAAAGCAATATATACATGTCTTAAGAGCCTGGTCTGGATCCATCTTTTCATTTTCCTGATGTGTTATTTTGCTGCTGCTGCTCTGCCAGGGCTTGCTGAAGGCGCATCCGCTTCCGGGAATAGTGCTGCCAGTGCAGAATTTGCTGCTCATCAATAAATTTCGCACACTGAGCATTCACCAGCTCCTTGCGGAAGTGTTCGTATTGGAGCAGTTCTAACATGTGTAAACACTGAGGATACCTGGGTTTAAGTTTTATAAATTAATGATCGACATAATATAAGTCAATTAAGTTAATGCCAACCTCTAACCAGTCATTTATAACCGATCCCGTAGCCCACCGTGTCTATAATATTAACTTAGAACATTTCAGTAGTAAAGGGTTCTTTTTTCCCTACTTACGCAGTGGTGCTCATCAAAAGTCAGCATTAAGTAAAATTTTCCAAACTGAAAAACTAGTTCAGAAAGATTAAATAACTGCCCAACACACACAGTAATTGGTAAGCGCTATCAACATTTGGGGGCAAATCATACTTTTCCAACATGAGGAACATGAACACTTTTTATTTTAGTAATCATGTTTAATAACTATTGGTTTTCCATTGATAGTGATAAAAAGACAACTTTTATTTAGAAGTCCATTTCAGAACTGTGCACAAATATCATACTCTTGGTTTTCTACAGATACAAAACAATTCTGAAATTACATAAAGTCTAAAATGGAGCAAATATGTAAGTAAATATATTGTGAAAAAAGGCAAATCTCTTGCTGTGATAAAAGGAGTAATAGGTAAGGAAAGGGGGCAGAAGGCTAGAATGAGCTCTTATTAAGCTGAAACTGAAAACATCAGCAAGAACTTCTGACTCGACACAATAAGACACAAACGTACACAAATCTAGCACCTAGCTGTGTGTGTGGAGCAGGCCTAGAAGCAATGACACTGGTACTAATAAGCAGACTCAGCTCCCAGATGGGTGGTTTACTTAATAAGTAGCATCTGCCAGGGTTCCTTAGCGAAATCACTAATACCAGGGCTAAGACAAGGAAAGTATGAGTATAAGATACATTATGGAGTACCAGAAAGCAAAGTACTGAAAAACAACCCCAATAAACTAAGGCTATATTAAAAGTATTCAGGAGCTAATATGAAGAGGTTACCAATGGCCAAATCTAGAACCACTAAAGCAAGAAAATACATAATTATAATCCACAAAAAAATTTAAATATCCATATTGACATATTGATAATTTTAAAATTCGATAAATCAAGAACGGGAATATTCCTTATTACTGAATTCCAATTAATAAATAAGTGTAGAATAATGACTAGAAAATCGTCACAGTAAAAACTGCTTCAGTATCCTGAGTAGATGCTAAAATTACTAAGTAAAAGTATGATATGAAACAAGATATTACAAAGTGTTAATTAAATATTTCTTCACAAGATACCTATTAGAAAAGGAAAAATTAGTAACTTGCTATGGAGAAACATCCACCACCTGAACCAAGTGATCAAAGTTACATGACCAATAGTAAGACAAACTGGCATCCCGTTACTCTTCTACAAGAGGGTACATGACCTCACAAACATAGGGAAAAGGGGAAGAAAGACAAAGGAACTCAAGGTTAAAGATTAAGACATGGCTACAAAATGCAGCACTTGATACTGTACTTGACATACATTAGTGAGACACCACAAAATATGAATGAGAGTGGTTGGTGTGGGGTGATGCATGAGAAGCATTTCAATCTCCCAAAATGAATTTTGCATTGTCAAGTAAAGAAATTTAAAATTTTTTAAAATTAATCCTTGTAGGAAAATTTTAGTACAGAAAAAAAGATTCTTGGGAGTCTTTTAGGGTTTAGATCATATGAAAGTGGAAAAAAATTTTAAGTGGGCTATAAAAGATTTCTTGTTTTCATGCTGTTTGGAGTGTGAAGAGAGAAAAAATGGTGCTAAGGTTCAAAACTGTACATTCACAATAATGTACAGTTGTCATAAACCTGTTGCTTTTCAAGGAAGAAAGAAAATTAAAATAAAAACCACTTTGAAATTGGGAAAAACAAAATCTGTGACTTAGAAAACATAGACTGTTTCTTCCCTGGCATGGATTATTACAATAAATGCAAAGAAAATTAGTGAAAAAAAAAATGAATGAGGTCCATATATTAAATAAGATTAAACAAATGTTAATGAAGATAAAATGGTTACATAAGATAAGATGTTAACATTTAGAATATCTGGGGGAAGAATATGCAGGAATTCTCTTATTTTCCAGCTATTTTCTAAGTGAAGTTATTTTAAAGAGAAAGCCAAAATTTAAGTGAGTCTATTTAAAAACTAAATCATAAATGATGTACACTGAGCCAAAATTGTACAAGTTATTTACAGATGACTAAAGTTTGAGAAGGAGTATACTTTGTCAGTGTTTTTCAAACTTTCATGTGCACATCAATCAATTCTTAAAATAGAGATTCTGATTTAGTAGCTCTCAGGAAGGGGCACAATCTGTATTTCTAATAAGTTCCCAAATGGTACTAGCAATGCTGGTCTGAGGACTGTACTGAAAGGCAGAGCCCAATATCATGCTGCCCTGCCCTTCCTAAAGATGAAAGGTTTTCCAGCTACACTCCAAAGATCACAGTTGCTTGTAATTGTATAGCTAAGCCTAGAATACCATACTCACACCTACCTTGACTCTCCTTTTCATGAGGGCATCGGTACTTAAGACAACCTAGGTTTGAATACCAGCTCTGCCATTCACCAGCTTGAACAAGGTACTTAGCCTAAGGTTTAGTTTTCTCTGTAAAATAAGTTGATGTGACAACCAAGAAACTGGTCTTGAAGTAGCATTTAGGTAACTGGAATTCAGACATGACCATTTATCAAATTTGTAGAGTACAATGCTCAGAATACATTATTATTTTTTTTTTTCTATAGGAAGTGAAAATATTCTGGTAAGCTACAATGATAACAACAAATAATGAAACAAAGGAGGTACAAAATGAAAGTTCTGCATTTAGATTTTTTTTTTTAAGTAAACAAAACATAAATGGAGAACTCAATGGCATGGATGATAATAAGAACTGAAAGTTTTTAATTGGTATAAAGCTCCCAGAAATTTCACAACGTGAATCTCTGTTCACCCCAATCCCCAGAAAAGATAATATAAAGTTTAAATAATGGAAGTATAATGTCCACATGAAGAAAGGAAATACTATTTCGTCCACATACCCTAACCACATGTAAAGTCCTGTATTTAGTTTTGGCTGAATAGCTTACAGCACAATTGCAAAACAATGAGAAATGGCTAAAGGTAGTTCAGAAAAATAAATCTAAGAGATACATTATAGGTGCGGGTACTGGATATGAGTGAGATAGGGCAAATGGTAGAAAGTGTCTTGAAGAGTAGAAGAGTAAATTATTCCTCTAGCCAACCAATGACTTAGCCAGCCATTAACTTAGGAGAATGACAATCTAGAGTGACCAGATCTTCCATATTTTAAAAAGTAGCTGGAAATTTGGATTATTTTGGAAACTTTCTAACTATTTTTGGCAACTATTTAAAAAATGCAAACCTTGTACACACCGAGTGAAAAACCCATAGGGATTAATTTACCTCTCTTCAATTTCCTTATCTCAAAAGCTATTTTTTCAAGAGGCTATAGACTTGGATTCTGGATTAATTCAGGGTCAAAACTAGAAACAGGTTGAGACTACAAGGTCTATCCTAAGAATTTTCTAGCATCTTGCTAACAGAATTGACTCTTCCTGAACGGAGCAGTATGTGTTCACTAGAAACCTCCAGTCAGAGTAAAGATGATCATCCTAGCAATGTTGTGGGTGAGACTGAACATAGTGGTGTCTAAGGCTCAAAGTCCAGCACTGAATCTATACAAGTCTACACACTTAAACCATGCTTCAATCCAACTAAAAAAAATATTTTCTCTGAACTACTAAATGAGTAAGTGGTTGTTATTAAGGGCCAGGAAGGGTGAAAAGGGTCCTGTGAAGAGCAAGAGGGTGTGGGCTTCGTGAATCAGTTGTTATTAGAAACAGGTCAAAAAAGTTACTTGGATAAAATAGAAGTCTGAAATATTTTCCTGTGAAACTTGTGTTTGTGGGAAAAAAAGACAAAAAGTTTTACTATTGCTTTTTCACAACCTAGTTAAAGTAGTGGTATGAAGGCTTTTTTTTTTTTTTTAACCATTAAAGGGAATAATATTATGATTATAATACGCTTCTTGCAATTTAGTAAGCCTTAAAAGCATCTATTGAACCAAATGAATTTTATATATATGTACATATGCATGCATACACATCTTCACTTAATGTCATGGATAGATTTGTGAAACTAAGTTTAAGCAAAAGGATGTATAAGAAAAGCAGATTCTCAAATAACACCATTTCACTGTCTGCCAATAAATTGTTTGCATCAATGTTATAACAAAACAAATGTGTGTGTATAAATTTGTGTGTTTTTTTTCCTAAAAGTGAGCACACTGCTTGGCACACAGAAGGCTCTAAAAAATAAAAAGCAGCTTCTAAGACTCAAGTTAAGTTTAACCTACTCTAGAAAATCTTTCTTACAAGTACCCTTCCTAGGTCCTTTAATTTTGGTCCCCAAGCTATATCAGTGCACCTATGGCTTGTGAGTTTCCTTGAAGACAGATCCATGAGATGAGTAGTACAAGATAAAGTCAGAAACAACAGGACCAGAACATATAGGGCTTTAGGCCAAGAAAAGAGACTACATTTTACTCTGCACGCAATGTAAAGTCATTGAAGGTTCTAAAGAAGAAACTGATATGTTGTGACTTATGTTTTTAGAAGTCAAGTGGACCTAGGTAGAGAAAATTGTTTTTGTTTGGTTTAGGGAGAGAGAAGGTATATATGGGAGGAAGAGTAGAATAACCCGTGAATAGATTACTGAAATAGTCCAACTAGAGACGAGGATATTTTGTATTAGGGTAGTGGCAACTAAAAGAAGTAGAAAGATTCAAAAGATATTTTTCCAATGCAAAACTTAAAAGTCTGTTAAATATCAACGTTTTGGGGTATAATAAAGCATACATACATTTAGGACTATAAAAATTAAACTTACTTTAGATACTTGGCATATTCTGGTTCTTTCCAGTAAAGCAAGTACTTAAGATAATTAACAAAAGCTTTGTCTTTGAAGTAACCTCTTTGGGCAAGAACTGAAAGGCATAAAAAAAAAAAAAAAAAAAATCTGTAGAGCAGACCAATCCTTGGACTACTATTTGTGACCCCTAACATAAAAAATTTTACTTACGTAACATCCCCACCACCACACCAACATACACTAAATTCAAACTCAAGTCCCAATTTTTTTATATATATTATATATGTGTGTGTATATATAAACTCATATAAATGTAGCACTAATTCTGTTCCATTGCATGGACTGCAACTCTTCTGTCAGAAATCATTAATAGTCAATTCAACAACTTACAATTAAGGTAATTTGGGTTAGCTAAACACTGCACAAATTCCAACTCCAACTGAAACCGAAGTCGATTTCCAGCATCATCTAAGAGAGAAGACAACAAAAATCACTGCATATAAAGATAACAATGTATAATAGTTACTTTTAGAAAGAAAAGAGCAGTTTAGACACCTGAATAATGCTAAGATTCATTTACATATAGGGTATATGACTGTTTTCCTAAACTTGTGTGGGAAGACATAAACCTTAGAAATCTAAGAAAAACAGAACACTGTTTTAAAAATATACACGTTTCTCTAAAGTTAAGTCATTAAAGGAACACACAGAGAGCAGGATATTTACCACGTGCGAGCAACAACACAGGGATTTTAGCAGTCATCATAAGGGTAGGTAGTGATAACTGACTTCCTCGAGTTTAATAATGCGTTAGAACTGTTAAGTGATCAAACTGAGTGGGGTAGGGGGGGATGTTTTAAAGTATGCTGAAAATAGAGACCACGGAGAGTGTGCAAGATCTCGGCGTGTACATAATGAGAATCGTCAACGGCAGAACAAACAAGTCTGTCAACGAGATTTCAAACGGAGGCAAGCTCATTCGAGATGGCAGAAAACCTATTTAGGAGGAGGTCGTTTAAGATTCAAGTCGCCCACGCCGGGAAGTCGGTGGCGTCGGTGTTTGAGAACAGCAAGGGCGCTAAAAGGCTCGGCAAAAACACACCGAACTCTGAAAAGGCCTTTCCAGAGGCTTAGAAGATCCTCGTCCCTCAGGATCGGACATCTAACCCTCCCGGGAAGAGTCCTCGGGGAAGCGAGAGGCTTCTGGGCCAGGGGTAGTTGTATTTGCGAAGACGAGCGGCTACTGACCTGTCTCCATAGCGACAGCCGCGGCCATCCCAGGCAAAGACGCTAAGCACCCACCAGCCCCACAGAGAAACCGCCTTCAGCGGCGGAGGAGGGCCCGGAAGTCATGGCGCCCGCTTCCTGCCGCGAGGCAGTGTGGGATGAAGAAATGACTCCGCCCATCCCGGGCCCTCCCGGGCCTGCCCGGCCCCGCCCAGCCCCGTCTCCGCCCCGCCCCGTCTCCGCCCGTTCTGGCTCTCAAAGGCGATGGGGCGGTGCGGGGAGCCGACAGATCGTCTGAGGGGCAGGACCCAGTATTAGGAAAGGCTGGTCCAGTGCCCACCGGAGCACCGTGTCCCCACCTCTCGTTGTCGTGCACGCTCATCCACTCTTTGCCTGCCGTGACGCAATGCGCCATTGTGACGTCATCCCTTACCCTGTGCCGTAACCCCGGGTGAGCCCGTCGGCTTCGCTGGGACCTTTGACCCGGTTAACACTAGTAGAATGGCCTCACCGCTTCGGGGAAAGACCTCTTCGACCCGGGTGGAGACCACCCGCCACAAAGAGACGTCGACCATCCACGTGGAGACATCGTCCCACCGCGTGGAGACATCGTCCCGGCAGGTGCGAACGTCTTCCCGACAGGTGGAGACCTCCCAGCGCCAGAGCGAGCGGCCCTTCCTCCCCCTTTCCGGGAAGCAGCTCCCTCAGTTCCTCGAGGTGTCCTCCCAGCACGTGGAAACGACCTCGCAGCGCACAGAAACGTCTTCCCGCCATGTCAGGGCGTCGTCCCTGCGGGTGGAGACGTCCGTGCACCGCGTGGAGAGCCCGCCCCGGCGGGACAAACCGGCAGCCCGCCAGAATGTAAAAATGACCCGATGAAATGCTTCCCAAAGGCCATGGAAGGGCCAAGGGTGCTAAGCCACAGCAAAATTGCCTCCAGTTTGCAGCCAGCCTGCTGCCAGATAGACCAATCATCTTTGGTTTCATGGAAATGGTCCATAAATCAATGTAAGAAACAGCCAAGCAGCATTTTCAGGACTCAGCCAACATTTATTGACCATGATGCACCTTGAACCAACCATATGCTTTTGACCCAGTGAACTATTTTAACTTGAAGCCAGCACAACACGTTTTCAGGCCCATGATACTATATAAAGTGAGTTGATGGATAAAGGCTATTGGAACCTCTGAACCAGGTGAGTTTGGGATTTCTAGACCCTTAGAGACCTTCACTACATCCAGTTTAGGAATAGGGACCAAACTGAAATTCTGACCAATGATTATATATACCTACTAAAAATCCGAAGGGCAAGGAACAGACTTGCATTAATTAATTGATTGACCTTATTTATTTCAAAACAAGCAGTTGTTTTCTTTATGTTAAACCTTTGTGCATGGCACCCTGCCTATACGCTTCTTAACATAGATGTTAAAAATGAAAAATCAAAGTAAGCAACAACTAAAAATTGTCTTTGAAAGGAAATTGAGAGGAGACCATGGAAATCTGACCTGAGGTTTGAGGCATGGAGGAGAGGAATATTATTGAGTGCCTAGCCATGCCAGGCATTATTCTAGCACTTGGCCTATAGCTGTGAACCAGACAGCAGCCCAGTGAAGATCTTACAGTTTGTGAAGAAACAGACATACAACAATTTTCTGCTGTGATTATCACTGGGAATGAAATAAACAGGTAATGTGATAGAGAACAGAGGTCAAGGAGTTCTTAGATACCATGACTGAGATGGGTTAGGGAACTGATTAAGTCACAACTGAACTGAGATTTGCTTAAATGAACAGTGAGCCTAGATCCCGGGAGAGCATTCTAGGGAACAGCAAGTGTAAAGGGTGGGTAGGAACAACCATGGAATATTCAAGCAACAGAAGGACCAGTAGTGTGGTTGGATTTTAGTGAGTGAATGGGTGGTGGTAGGGGAGAGAGGATGTTATCTTTGGTCGAGAGAAGCAGTGGCCAGTTCATAAAGGTTTTGTAAGCCCTGGTAAGGACGTTGGGTTTTATTCTAAAGTCAGTGGGAACACTGGAGGGCTTTCAGCAGAGAAATACATGATGCAATTTACATTTTAAAATACTCTGGCTTCTATGTGTAGAATGTAAGACAGTGGTTCTCACCAGGGATGATTTTGTCCCCCAGGAGACATTTGGAAATGTCTAGAGACATTTTGTTTGTTGTAATTTGCAGGAGTGCTAATAGCATCTAGGAGGTAGAGACCAAGAATGCTGCTAAACATCCTGCAGTGAACAAGGCAGTCCCACCCCTGCCTCTCAACAAAGAATTATGTAGTCTGTTATGTCAGTAGTGAGAAAGGGAGAAACCTTGTTGTAGAGGGGAAGACAGGAAATGAAAACTAGTTCCAGTAAGAGATCTGTCCTCAGTGGCTCATATTAGGGTAGCAAAAGTTGAGCTAAAGAAGTGAGCACAGAGCTGACATGACTAATGGATATGGAAGGTGAGACCAAGAAGAATAGAAAAATCAAGTTTTGCCTTGAGCAGTTTTCTGTATGGTGATACCATTTACTGAGATGAGAAATGCTAGGGGAAGATAGTTTATTAGGAAAAATCAGTTAAGTTATGGCCACTTTGAGTTTGAAATGCCTATACAATACCCAAGTGGAGATACTGAGTGGCAGTTAATTATAAGAGACTGACTGCCATGAGAGAAGTGAGGATTGGAAATATAGAATGTGGGGTTATCAGTACATATATGATATTCAAAGCTACAGAACTGGGTAACCATCATTGGCCAGTCTGTCTTGCTGATTGTATGCTCCATGACTGGATGAGATCTCATTCTACCCCAGACTTAGCTCCTCTTGCCTCACTCTCATCCCCACAGCGCCTGACTGATCTAATTTTCCCTTGCCTATAGTCCTTTGACAGTTGCCAATAAAGGAGAAAGTTTGCTCTAAAACATTAGATAAATGCTTCAGAAAAACTTGACTTTCACAGGCAACATTACACTGCTTCTGGGAAGATCTTCAAAGCAAAGGTTCAAAAGTTCACGTTTTTCTTCTTTTTCCCTTTGGGGGTGGGGGTTGCAGGGGTAGTTAGGTCTAGTCCTAGTGCCAGATTTGCATGGAATGGCAGAGGAACAGCTGAGTTCATCTATACCAGTCGTTCTCAGCTTCGGGCAGCCTTGCCCTGAAGGGGGCACTTGGCAGACTCAAGATAATTTGGTCACAACTGTGGAAGTTGGATGCTACTGGCATCTAGTGGGTATAAGCCATATCACTCAACATCCTGCAAGGCGCAGGGCATCTCACCCCACTCTGATGGAGTCACTCAGCTCAAAATGTCAATAGTTCCAAGGTTGAGAAACCCTGAAGATTCCGGCAGCTTAGAAAGCTAGAGCATGTTCTGTTCGAGCAGCCCACTTCATAGCAGGATTATGCTATGGGATAGGGCTGGAGTGGTGACCTCTGTCAGATGTCAGGGCAGGAGCTCTCAGAGGAGAGGGGTATGTTCCTTTTTGAAGGAATCTTACATCTCTGCTTTCAATAATTTGTGCGATATGTACCCCAGGAAGAAAGTTATTTCATACAGGAGGGTAAATTCAACCCCTAAGAAAGTGCCCTTGTTAGTTAATATACATTTTGCTAGAGATTAACGTCTCTATTTAGGCTTAAAATAATAGACTACTTGGATGCCTCTTTGATTGAATGTATGGAATAATTATAGCCCCAAAATGAACAGTGTACCTGTCTCCAGAGACTGTTGGGACTTTGTGTCCACTTTTGGAGAAACAGTAACTGCATGTTTCTGTGAAGAATAGTTGCATGGTGTTAGAAACATTTTTCTTCCTTTGGTATGGAAGTTCACATTTTTGTCCCCTGACTCCAAATCCCCCTTCTACATTCTGTTTTGTGACTGAGGCTGACTCTGCACTTCTGCTTTGCCATCTGGCCCCATGTTGAGCTCCCCTAATAAAGGCACTAGAAGAAATCTCTAAGCCTGGAAGAGGGGATGAATTCCCTCCTGTCTGCTCTCTGTGGCTTCCTGCCTCCTTGAGTTCCCATGAGCATCACATCAACACTATATCCTGAATTCATTCGAAGAAATATTCGCGAAAGCAGCTTGATTGCAACCTACTTCAAATATCACTACCAGCCAGCCATCCCTCTTGGGTCTGAGATTCAGCTCTAAGGTGTCACTTCACTGCATTTCTCAGTTTTTAATAATTCCATTCTCCCTTTCCTGTCTACCAATGCAGTAGGACATCTTTTAATATATTTATTTTCATGCTAGTTTTCTTCTCTGAGACTAGCCTGCTCATATCCTTTGCTTATTTTTCTTATCTTTTTTGCACTGCTTTTTATGTGTCCTTTAACTATTCTGAATACAAATTCTGCTTTGCATTTATTTGTATTCTAAATACAAATTCTCCTTTGTATACATGTAAACATATTCTCAGATGTGTGGCTTGTACTCTCTTTTAACTTTTAATTACTTTTTTAAGTTCAAAAGACAGCTATTCACTGCCTGCTATGTGGCAGACACTCAGGGAAAGTAGGCACTCTTTGGTCTTTGTCTTACTTGGTTTTCTGCTCTGGTTTCATATTATAAGAATGGCAGAAATGCGTTCCTCTCTGAATAGTCTAAGAGTGCTATGCCAATGGCGCTCCAGTCAAAATAATTAAAGAAATCAAATTTATGGGTCACAGTCAACATTTTCTAATGAAGGAGAACTAAACTTATCAGAATATATCACACTGTTAGAAAATAGAAGGTTAGGGGCAAAGAAAAAAGTATCAGGCAATTTAATTATAATCCAGTATCAAACCTGTTATTATAATCTTGCTGCAAGGGAATAGACTTCTACCTGGCCAATTTGTTAAGTATCTATTGGTAAGGACATTTTGTAGGAAAAGATAATCATTGTTAGACTGGATGTAAGGAAAAAAGTCTGAGTAAGGATTATTAGATTTATTCAAAGATGGCTAAAGACCATTGAATCCTTCCCACAGTTGATATTAGCTGAGTACAAAGGTAACTTAATTTCTCAGAACAGGTCTTAATACCATTAAAATTCATCAGGAAGTTATTTAAACATTTTACCAGAAATATAATTGATTCTTGAGCACTTTATGGGTTATATTCCCCAATTGTCCCTGACCCAGTCCAGATATGGGACAAGTTTTTCTTGTGCTTTATAAAGATACGCTTCATGAAAACTTATGTTTCAGTACATACATATTCTATATTGATGTAAATTTTCTTTTTTGCTGTGCATCACTCTCAAAGAGATTGGAAAAGCACTGCTTTTCTTAAAGCTGGGATCTGATCAAGACCAGGGGTCTCTAAACCTGCTCCAAGACAGAATGCATGTCTTCACAAATACACCTGCATGTCTGTTAGACTCAGGTCTTATTAGAGCTCTGTCCATCCAAGCAAGGTCTGCTTTTGTTCTGATAATGAGATTGCATTTGCAAAAGGGCTCTGCTATAAAAGTAAAGTCTTCGAAATCATCAATCTAGTCTAATCCCTTTGTTTTACTTTATGAGGAAACCAAGGCCCAGAGTGGGAGCACCTTGCACACAGCATCTGGCCCCCCTGCAATGGCATCGCCCTCACCAGTTACCATAGCAAAGATTTGACCTCGAGAAACCCATGCCTTCAGTTGTCAGTGCCCCACCCACAGTCCTCTTTGAAGAGACCAGGAGATAGGACTTCAGTAATCAAAGTGCTCTCAGTGTTTCTTCATTGATCAGATTCCTTTACCAGATTTAGGACCACAACATCCATCAGGCACAACAGGCCATAAACATTAGGGCATGCAAACTTTGTAAGGGCCTCCGAAATGGCTGAAGCTTAAAACATTCATTGATTTCAAAATACAAAAATAAAAAAATTGAAATTAATAAATGCCAATGTGGGCAAATTTTACTATGCGTGTGATACAATATGTAGGTCAGTACCTCCATAAGTAAGGATGTCTAAGATCTACAAAGGTATTTAAATGCCACCCCCACACCCCATTAAGTAGCTACTTGGGCCCTGATGAGATAAGGCAGGACCTCTTTGCAAAAGGAATAAGGGTAGGACTCAGCACAGCATTTGGCCAGGGACAGCCTAGAAATGTATTTCTTTTGTTTTCTTTTTTTTCTGCCTGGTCCAGACAAAACAATTTTGTCTCACTCACTGAGAAATTAGACCTCAGGTAGATGAATTCATCTTCTTGAAGCTCAGTCTCCCCACTGCAAAGAGACGTTTGAACAAATCTCCTGGTCTGTGATTCCCACAGTAAAGGCTATAAACTCTGCTAGTGTACAGGATGATTTTAGGAGGTATGGAAGGCTTTTTTAATTTTGATAGTTAAATGTTTATTTTAGTGTGTCTGGGGGATAACTACATGCCTTAAAGCTTGTGATTTTCCCAGTATTTAATTTAGGCTATCATGGGCATTTAAAAATATTTAAGGAAAATGATTTAAAGAAAAAATAATCTAATTTCATAAACCACTGGCCCTGGATTTTGGTCAGAGGTCTGACAGTGATATGTTACACACTAATGGAAATAATGGGGAGTTAGGATTCTAGTGTAGAACACAAAACTTTTTCCTCTCCAGGAGAAAAGCTGGAACTGTGACATCAGTTTAATAGATTGTAATCAGCACTTTTATTACTAATGAAATAAAACAGAAGAACACAGAATACATCGGAGTGCTCGTGCAGCAGAGAATTGCTTAGTGGTGTACAGTCCCAGTGTGAAGTACGTTAATATTGGGAGGCACTGTTACTACAAGGAAAGTGACAGTCTCAAATGGAGGCACTAGTGCTGAGCCCACCAGGATTCAACTCCTAACTCAGCTGCAGTTTCAACCCTGCTGCTCAACCTCCCCCAGGAATGTAGTCTTAACTGGTCAGTATGGAAATTTTCTGGTCTGTACCAATGAAATAATTTTGCCATTCCTCAAAGGAAGATGATATAATCTGCCACAAACCTTTCTCCGTCCCCCATGGGTATGGGTTACACAAGCCTGAAATAATTCCCTCTTCCCTTATCTTACCCTTATTCTGCCCATAAAAACCTTTCATTGTGTACAACTTTCTGAGCGCTCTTCTACTTGCTAGATGGAATGCTGCCCAACCTATGAATCATTTAATAAAGCCAGTTAGATCTTTAACTCATTTGGAATTTTTACTTTTTAACACTATTTTAAAAACTTAGAGAATAATAGTACATCTCAGAGCTATTCCCACGACAGTCCATGAGTCCATGACCATCTCTAAGTCTGTGCCATTACACACAGTGGACAGCAGAGGTCAGACAAACCCCTCATGACAGCAAAGGCAGTTCCTTGGATGAGCAGAAACCTGGGGAGTGCCAAGCAGGATAGGCCAAGGCCAGACCTATGGTAACAGTTAACAGAAAAGTCGGCCCCATTTGCCTTCAGAGGTGACAACTTCTGAGAGATTGCTCAGCAAGTGCCCTGGTCCTCCTAGGCATTAAGGCACTCTGCAGGTAGCAGTTCCTTTCTCCATCCCAAGGTTGGATTTTTGTCTCTGGATTTTCAAAGCACCCTGGAGATGCTTTCAGATGTATTGCTCTTCTTAGACCATGGTTTGACCTGGGTTGGACCAGGATTCAGGATTGGACCCTGGCCATTTCATCTTAGAAAATCACAACATCTTCATGTGAGTTAGGGAAGATTCATTTCACATTTCCTTGCAAAAGAAACTTTGCTATCTAAAGGCAGTCAGCAGGCATTCACTCTCCAGAGCCAGGAACACTCTCTCTGTGCTAACTCATCCAGTCCTCACATCTAGATGGAGGCAGGTCAGGATTTATCCAGAGTTATCAGTTAGGAAGAAGCAGAACCAGGATTCAAACTCAGACTGTGTCTTAAACACTTGTACTTTTAACCACTTGTACTTTTAACCACTAGCTTCTGTGTGTACCTGAGGATACCTGTTCCTCTAAGTATTCTATCTTTTTCAAAGGCTAATAAGCGTGCAGTGTGTTTAGAAGATGTTTAAGGCCAAGATAGGAAGACAAGGTGGGCTTCCTTCTGCTCTCTGAAGGACTCTCTGTCAGAGGAAGTCTCAAGAGTAGAACTGGAATCAAAGGGCAAAAAGCTATAAGGAAATGAACAATAGAAGAATTTTTCCTAGTGTATTGTCAGATCTGCAGATCTGATAGAAAGTCCAGCCCCACTGAAACCCCATCTACATCAGATCTCCAAGGACACCGTCTCTAGCAGCTGAGCCAGTCCCGTGATGGGCTAGGATGCCTGTCTGCCATGCAGCAGTGAGCATTGTCTCCCTGAGCAAGAACAGATGGCCAACCCCTCGGGAAGAGATGACAGGCAGGGAATTTGGGTCGAGGTTGGCCAGGAGGGCCTGGAAGGTCCCAGAACCCTGAGGTTTGAGAGGGGAGAGAAGAAGCGGGAGGTCGATGAAACACCTCCCTCTCCTGCTGCTCCCTTGCCTGCATGTTTCATCTCCGCTGTTCCCGCACTGGACCCCTCTTCACGACCCCACCACTAATCTATAGTTCATCTTATTTTGTTCTCTCCTAGACATGGTATAGCAGACTTCCCCTTCCTAGTCTTTCTCTGCCCTTGCAGCCTAGCCTCACCATATCTCTCCTTCCCAAAGTCTCTTCCTGTCGTTCCCTGTGTCAAGTCCAGTGGTCTCTTCTGACCCCACATCCTCCATGACAGTTCTGTAGCATTTGACACTGGAGACCACGCTCTCCTCCTTGAAAACGTCTCCACTGGTTTCCATGAGCATGCACTGACAGTCCACTATATCCTCTCCCCCAACCCCAAACCCCACCAGTGTCAGAAGTTCCGAGAATTCTTCCCCCAAACTTCTTTTCTCACCACACATCCTACCCCAGTACTCACGGTGCCGACTGCTGTGTGAATGCTGCGGTCCCTTTGCCCAGACCTCTGCCCTGAGCACCAGGCCTTCATGACCTGGACAACTTGTCCTGGACAGCCCCCAAACTGGGCCATCTGCTTCCTGTCCCCAACTTCCCACTATAACTTGGGTCATATTCCCACAGTCCGCCTGATTTTCCTCAGTGAGTAACACTGCCTGCCAGTCACCTGGTAGAAATCTCCATTGTCTCTGACTTCTTTCCAGCAATTACTATGTTCCCCCGCACATACACACAGACACGCAAATCTGTCCAGTGCCTCTATCTTGCCTCGTCTCGAAATCAGCCCATATCCTTTGCCCTCATTCAGTTTTATCGTCTCTGCCTGGTCTCCTTTCCTCTCTTCTGATCCATCTCCAAAGTTCTTCCAAAATTTTGTTTCTGAAATGTGTTTCACTCTTTCCTTCCACCTTCTTCAGACACTTTCAGTGCTTTTGCACCTCCCCCATAAACCTAGCCTGACTTTCAGTTCTCTGGCATTGTCTGCCACCAGGCCCTTCTCGGCACTCCATGTCACCCTGAACAGCACACATTCCGTGACCTGGTTTCACATTATGCTGGGACTCTAGTCCCAAGTCCTGGAGAAACAAGGGGGACAAGAGTGGAATAGGAGCTAGTGAAACCAAAGGAGCTGCAGGAGCTGCTGTTCTATGAGGAAGACCACCAGCTGTGGCATGCCCATGTCTATCTGAGCAAGTGGGCACCTCCGGACAAGAGCATGGCATGTGTCAGCACCCAATCAGGCATAGTGTGTAGTCTGGATCTAGTCTGAGACCTTCGACTCAAGGCAGGAACCTGAAGGTGATGTAACAGACGCCTTAATTCCCAGAAACCCAGGAGCAGCATCGTGACCAGCCCTGGCTCCCTGCTGCTGCTCAGGTCTCCTATGCGACCACTTCTCCACCTTGCTGGCTTTGTGCAGATCCGGAAGTATGCCGAGTTTATTCCTGCCTCGGAGCCTTTATGCGTTCCATTACTCTGCCTAGGATGCTCTTCCCTAAATTTTTAATGATTTGCCTTTTCACATATTAGGTGTCATATCAATTACCAATTTTATTCATTAAGTACCCCCTCTTCCTCTCGCACCTTCATCACTCTTATCCCTTAACCCTTATTTTGTATTTTTCCATCAAACTTACAACAATGTGAATTTATTTTATTTGTCACTTGTTTATCGCCCATGTTTTCCACTGGGAGGACAAGGACCTTAATTGTCGCTCTAGCCCCCAAACCTGTAATAGGACCCAGCACTGGACAAGTGTGCGGTCGGTGTTTGTAGCAGAAACGAGTGAGTGAATGAGTGGTCAGGATGAAGTCAGGATCCTCAGCAGCGTGGACTCAGACTGCCACTGCTCTCTGCCCCAGTCTGTGCAGGTTAGCCCGCTCATCCAAGGTCATTGGCAGGCTCATGAGAGAAACTGGAGAGGCTTCAGTGGACTCTCGCACTTGCCTATGGACCCCTGACATTCCTTCAGGGAAAATCCTGCCCATCGTCAAAGCCCTGCTCCATTTCCACCTCCTCCCAGGAGCCTTGCCCAGTGCTCACCCCACCCCGAGTCTACTTCCTAGGTGTTCTCGCTTCCCACTGCTGCTGGCTCTTTCTGGAGCACCTACGTGATTGCTTCTTAAATTATCCTTCATTGTTCACTCCTGTCTCTCCCATGAGAATGAGAGTGTGTCAAGGCCAGGGACCATCATAAAGCCTGTGCGTTCTGTAGCTATGTATGGACCAAATGAGCGAGGTTAGGATTGCCTGTGCCCCGGCATAGTCCCTGAATGTTCTCAGCGCCTGTAAGGCAGGGCATCCCCTGGCAGTAAGAGGGCAGGAACAAGGGGCATTGCTTCTCTGGAGCATGATTAAGCTCACATTTGGAAAGCCAGAATAAAGACAGAATTGTTTGGTGACCCATGCTCATTCATACACTCCATGGCCTTTCCCCTTCTCCATTCATCCACGATTTACTGAGTTCCCACTAAGTGCCAGATGGCCAGAGGAGCCGGGAGAAGACAGGACTGCTGATTCAAGTTCAGGATCACATCCGTGCCTGCTGTTGGGGCAGGCCAAGAGGCACAATCCCATGAGTCCTCCTTCCTTTGCTATCAGTCTGTTTTAAAGTGCTTTCTGGGCTTCTGAGCTGGGACCCCTGACTAAAGCTGGCTTTAAAGGACTGCTGTGTTTACAAATTACAAGACATTCAGAACGCAAAATCACTTTAGCCCTTTTCTCAAATGAGGACTCAACTTCATCATTTCTGTTCTGGTTTAGCTCCTTGAGGTGTGACAGCTCAGTGACTCACCAATCATCACCCATACTCCCCAGTGCCACTGGAGTGAGCTGGCCAGGTGGGCAGGCGTGGCTCAGACTGTGTCCCTACCAGTCTGAGGTCTGTGGATTAGGCCGAGGTGAGGAGCAGTCCAGACAGGGAGTAGCAGGTCCGGTCCCTTGTGGGGAACACCATGTCTATACAGCCAGTCAAGAGTCAAGGACCACCTTTCACCAGCAAGGGTGGGACTGCCTGAGCATCCAGGCAGCTCTTTTACGGAATTATTCATTTTCATGTACAAATAGCTTTATTTTCTGTATCTTTGCATAAGAATCCTTAAATATTATATAGTCTTTATATCCCTATTTCAAAAATATTCACAACACATTTTATATATTTATGTATTTAATTTTTTATATTTAAAATATTTATGTAGTCTATTATATATAACAGTGAACATGGTGCTCATAATCTTTTATGTACAAACCTTTTCTTTTTCTGTTGAATTAGTCCTTTGCACTAAATTCCCAGGAGCGGAATTACTATGTGAAAGGGAAGAACATTTTAATAGCTCTGGAACTGGATTGCCCAATTTCTTCCCTAAAAGCTATGCTAATTGACACGGCCACTGCCAGTGTGTTTAAGCTGGGTTTACCGCAGTCTCAACAACATGAGACACTATAATTTCGTTAATGGTTGCTAATTTAGTAGGTGTCAAATGTCACATCAGGCTACTGTAATCTGCATTTCCCTGATTACAGCAAGGATGAGCCACTAGGTGCTGATCTGCTCTTTTGTCCACTCTTGTGATGGCCTGCTGCTGCGTCATACACTGTCTGCTTCTCTGTCCGCGTCTCTCCATCTGACTGTTTCCTCACTGTCTCTCCACTTCTCTCTCTCTCTCTCTCTGTGTCTCAGCTTCTGAATCCTTTCCCTTGGTTTGCTAACTGGCAGGCCCACCGCTACTCACAGAAGTCCTGGACGAGCCCTGACAAGCTGCCGGTGAGACCTGGACACTGGCCACTGGCCTGTAAGGTGCCCCTCCCTGCTGGACTCACGACGGCAGCTTTCCTTCCACCAGTGCATCATCAAGGACCCCTTTCATCTCTCCAGGCAGCCTTTTCTGTGCTGACCTCCCGAGAAGTGACCGAGAGTAACCAGGGTGTCCCTCAGTGACTCTCCAGTGAGGTTTTCCAGGTTCTCCACCCCTAGCTCCCCAGATGGGCCTTCATGTCCTGGCAGTTAGACAGTGTGGTCTGATGGAGCCCATAGAGGGTCCCCAAAGTCAAAAAATATGCACAGCAGAGGGGTCCACAGTGGGGACAGCATGTTGGCCTGTCTCTCTGTCTGCTCCAATGAGCTACCTGCCTGAGGTGGCAGAAACTGCTCGCCTCTCAGGCATTAACCCACTCGGGTCCCGGTGGGTAGGAGCCACCAGCACTCCATGACACTGGATACACTGCCTTCTTCCAGAGCCCTCCAAGGTCCTTGGGCATTTGGGAAGATTTCAGAAAGACTTAAAGACAGCTGATCTCAAGAGAAGTCTGTGCAGATGCACGTGGTGAAGCCCCACAGTGGTGACTGTGGCCACTGGCCCATCCCCTCCTGTTTGTCTCTGAGGCAGGTAGGTCTTGAGATTGGGTCCTTGCAGTCACCGCTCAGACCTGTGGGCGGTCCCGGCACATGAGAATCGGAGATTGTTGAAAGCCAGAGGGGAACCCAGACTTTAAGTTCCACCCTTTCATTTGGGTGAGCATTTTAACACTCAGCTCTTTTAAAAATTATTATGCAAGTAATTACCGCCCATTTGAAAATATGTCAGAAATATGGAAAAGAATACATCAGAAAATATCAGTCCTATAAAGTTCACCAAAATTAGCTGCTATTTTCCATCTCAACTTTCTATCATATGTATTTTTTATTATCACTGAAAATCATAGAGTATATTTGATTTTGTATCTTTGTTCATTTTAGATTTAAGCATTTTCAACCTCATGAAATATTCTTTGTGATCACTTTTAATGACTGTGTAAGAATGTTTCAGACACCAACAAATGCTGCTCCCAAACATGGGCACACTAAAGTCAACATCTTTAAATAAAAGACTTTGTCTGAAATTGGATTCTCCCTTATTTCCTACTTACAGGATATAAGCGTTTTTAAAACTGTTTTTCAGTTTTGTTCGGTGGAAAGGTTGAATTACCACATGCCTGTCTCGCCACACACTGTCAACACCACTAAGCAATATTGAAAAGTGTACTAATTTGAAAGGCAATATATCTGTAATTCCTTTTAATAAGTAAACTGAGGCTTCATGAGGAAAGGGCCTTGCCTGGGGTCACTCCAAGAGAGTGTCATCTCATTTCACAGCAGTTGAGGGACTACTGCACACAGATGAAGTAACCTCCGCAGACTCGGTTGCTGATGGAGCTGGTGTCCAAGTTTGACCCTCAGCAGTCGGAGCCCAGGGCTCCTGTTCTTCACCTCTGTTCCAGAGCCGCTACCCCATACAGGATGCTGAAAAGTGGTTTGCAGCTAAGTCTTGAGGGAGCTTAGAATTTTGATTTCTCCTGTAGACAGAGGGGCACCGTTAATGGGTGCCCCTTAAGCATCAAGTCTGTTCCACAAAGATGTTTCTGTTGGACTAGCTGGGGGGACTGGAGACAGGGCGGCCAACTGAAGAGATGCAGCATACAGAGAATGTGACCAATGAAGAGGACCAACAGATGCCTGCTTTTATTTGGCTATGGGCCGTGGGCCACACATGCTCAGGAACGTTAGGTGTCTGGGGAGGCCTTCCACTGGCAAAGGCCACTTTTGTCTGCTACACGTCGGGCAAAACCTATGCCAAACTGCCAAATACTTCACCTCAAATCTAGCAAATAAGAGAGAGGACGGTATGGATTACGTTATATTTAAAACAAGCCCACACAATGCCTGTAATTTTTTATTCTGACTCCGTAATTATAGCTCAAGACCAGGCAGATCATAGTTATCCCCACACCGACCTGCTGTTGAGACACATTGAATTAAAGGCTTCGTTGCTCCTCAAGATTCTATTTTGGATGCCGAGAACTGGCAGGTAACGGGCTTTTCACAAGGCCTGTCTTGTTGGAGCCCTTCCCCAGGGAGCCTGCACAAGGGCTAAGTCAGCATCAGGCTTTGAAGAAGACCACTGATGCTGGTGACACCAGGGCGACAAGCTTTACCCAGCCTGAGCCGGGTCCCTGGAGAGCTGAGGGGTGCTCCATCCTTACAGCAGCCCAGCTTCCCATGGGCAGGCCAACTCAGTCTCTGTGTCCTGGAAGATTCCTAAACGCTACTCTTTCTGACCCTGGGTCAGATGGACCAAGCCATGGCTGTCGGGCACAGTTGTCACCAACAGCTGGCATTCCCCAAAGAACGTCTGTTCAGAAAAGAAAAGGTAAAAGGAGAAGGAAGGAGTCAGCCTTACATAGATAGTACCTGCTACTAACCAGGGCTGGCCTAGTTAAAGCCCCCTCCCCGTGGGCTGTTCCCCGCCCCATCCCTGGGTTCGAGAGAACACCACCTCAGGCCCAGGAAGACACCCCCGCCAGAGTAAGCGTGGGATCAGGTTCCTGCCCACACATCGGGAGCACCACCTTTGTCCACACAGCCCTCCCACACTCGGTCTTACCTCCCAGGACCTCTGTGGCAGAGGCAGAAAGGCTCTCACTGATGACCTGCAGGACAGCTACCGAGGACCTTCACTTCATTCACTCTCATCACCCTGCCAAGTAGCGGTGACTTCTTTATCACAATTTCCACTTCACACGTGAGAAGATGGAGCTCAGAGAGGTGAAATATGGGGCTCGAGGTTACACAGGTCACGAGTGAAGGAGCAGGCACTGGAACCTAGTTGTTTGAACACCCCCAGACCACACAGGTCATCCGCAATTGCTCTGACACCAGCAGTCCTGCTCCCGCTCAGGGGTCCCACTTAGGCAACTGGCCAGGCGCTTAAGCCTCAGTACTTGTGTCTCAACACAGCCCTGCTGCTCATAGGGCTCCCCTGGTCACTGGCTCCCTGCACAGAGCTGCTCGTGTCTCCACAGAGCAGTTGGTCCTTTCTGTAGACTCCGGAGCATGCATCTTGCACACACTTCTATTTAACACAAAACATTGTGTTGGCATCTTTCAGACCCTCTCCTATGGGACTTCTCCGGGCAGGGCGCATGTCCTCTCACTGGTGATACCGGACACCTGATACAAAATAGTGCTTGGTAACTGTTGTGAGAAAAAAGAGGAGTCTGAAAAACTTCAGATCATCTAAAATCTGTCCTGGGGTGTCTTGCCTGATTCACACAGATGAGTCAACCCTGACCCTTCCTCTTGGGTCACAGGGGTGAAGGGCTAGGATGATTGTTTACTTGGGAATACCCTGAAGGGCAAGAATCTGACTCTTCTTTGTGACCACATCTCTCAGCAGAGACCATGCATTTAGCAAGGGTTAGTACATATGGAACTGAATTGCGCTTTGCTTGAGAGCCACAATCTGGATTGTGGGCATCATGACCTGAATCAGTCAGCTGTTCATGTCACCCAGCTGAAACCACCACAGGTTGGCAGGCCAGTGTGTTGGTTGAAGACAAGAACTCTGAAATAAATCCTAACTTTAAAAAGAAACACACCCAATAGGTGTTCTATTTATATGAAAATCAGCTCTATTTTTAGGTAGCTGTCTTCCTGCCTCCTCTCCCCAAGGTGGACCCTGCCCTCTAACAGGTCCCTCTATACCCTGTAATCATGGCCCTACCTGCCCACCCATTCCCCACTTACTCCCGCCCTCACCATTTTCTCTCTGGGTTTCCCTGGATTGCAGGGTATGAGCTTCCAGATGCCCCTGAGGCTTGTCTCATGCCTGCCCCCAGACTGCCCCTCCCTCCCTGACCTGCCCTTCTAATCCCAGAGTTCCCAAGGAGCAGACCAGAGTCCAGGCCATGGGCTCTAGGGTGGGGCTTGAGCTGAGGAGCAGGCTGGGACTGGGACTGAGACTGGGCGACCCCATAACTGAGTCAGAGCAGAGCATGTTCATGGCTGAGTGCTTAGAAGCCAGGCTCCTGTTCCTCCCAGGTCCCTGTCTAGCCCTTGCTAGTTCAGACATACATGGAATCCCTGTGGTATGATGCAAAGAACAGGACTTTGATCACCTTCACAGACCTGGCTCCCCGGTGGCTGCCAGCATTTAGACAACTCCCCTGCCTGCCTGCTTCAGCCTCAGACCCTCACTGGCCAAGTGGGCAGGTGCCTGCTGCCACATCTGTTAGGATTCACACAAGGTGAGGAAGCACAGAGCCACCGCTCCGGCAGTGGGCTGCTTGTGAGACCAGTAGAGTAAGGAATTCAGGCTGGAGCATGGCAGCTGGAGCCTCCCATAGGCTCAAGGCTCACCTCCATGCAACCCAGCCCAATTCTATGAGTGGCCAGATGGGCCCACCTGGCTCCTGAGCCAGAGCTGATTCTGTCTGAGTGGCTCTGAAAACAGCTCTGACCTCCGTACCGCTGGAGCCAAGAAGCACTTCGTCATCAGGCTCTGGCCCCTTCCCTAACCTCACAGCTTATCCTCACCCCTCTACCAGCTCCCCTGTCCCAAAGTTCCACTGGGACTTCAGAGAGCAACTGCTCTTGACATGGTTTTTGTCCCTCATGGAGGGCCAGTGTGGGGAGGGGAGGGGTGCTCCTTCACTAAGCTGGCAGCCCCCTCCAGCCTCAGACCCGATTCTAGGAAGAGACTGGGAAGGCCAGAGGCAGAGACTGGGCCACACTGTCCTGGGAAACTTCAGAGTTTTTCTCACAGCTCAGCACTCAAGCAGGCACCCAGCTAGCCACAGCTGTGGTTTCCAGAGAGCCAGGCCTCCCGCCGCAGGGACAGTAAAATGAGATGCACTGTAGCTATAAATGTGAAGTGGGGAACCACAGGGGACACCACCGCAGCCCCGCAGCGGGCAGGAGCCTGCCACCCAGCCTCCCTGCAAGCTGCAGGCCTGCCCCCTGAACTCCGAAACAGAGTCTCCCAAGTCCAGCCTCTGAGCAGGCCCACTGGGGGTCCCCTGGAGGGAGGCCCCAGGCAGCGTGCAAGGCCAACTGGGGACAGGACAGGCAGGACACTAGACAGCAAGTCTGTGCCACTGGTCTCATAAATACCATCTTGTTTCTTTTGACTTGCCCATAAAGATGGTGACTTCTTGAGACTTGGGACTTCTAAAGATCTCAGTCCTGCTTCCAGTGGCACCAGGTCACAGATTCAGACCCATCTGCAGTCTGCCTTGGGTACACCTGGGACTCAAGGTCCTGACAGGAATCCTCCTAGACACTGCAGAAAAGGATACCTGGGGAATGGCAGTGATGGATGAAGCGATAAGAGCCTGCTGTGTCCACAGCCCAGGGTTCTCAAACCTTAGAAGGGTTACTGAGGGACCACACCCAGGAGGAGGGTCCAGAGCCCACTGTGCCTCGGGTCTCCATCGTTCCCACACTTCAGGCCTGGGCAGGAATGGAGAAGAATAGCAACCAATCTGGAAAGGTCTAGGGAGACAGAGGAGGGGAAGGAAGGCCCTTCTTTCTCTGTCCTCTGAGAGACTACTAAGAAAAGGCCTCTCCATACTCCTACTCTACTGGACATTCTGAAAAAACTGAGATTTAAGGGGTGGGTGGGTCCCTGGAGTGGGTCCTTCCTCTTAGGCTAGGAAACTGGCTAGGAAAGGGAAGGTCACCCTCAACTTGTCTGTCACTTGCCCCTGAAAGAACTCTGGGATGAGTCCCTGGGTCTCTGCAGACACCCCATTCAGTGAGACCACTTTAGCAATGTCTCTCTTTGAGCTTTGGCTGGAGCCCCCTTCAAGGAGATGGATGGAGATGGACAGCTAGGAAGTGTCATCCACAAAAATAGAGGCCCTCCCCAGAGACTGAGGGAGAACTTGGGGCTGGGTGATGGAAGAGAAGACAGTGAAGGGTCTCCACGTGTCATGGCAGGCTCCAGGGTCACCCTGCCCCAAAGAGCCATGAGTCAGGCAGCTTAGTTTCCACTCTCAGGAAAGATAGAAAACAGGCTGGGCAAAAGTTTACTACAAAAACATTTAGACTTTGTTACTTGTACACAACTTTAAAACAGGAGGACATAAAAGAAAACTTTATTATGTGGGAAAACACCCTTTTGTTGTGGAGGATGAATCAACATGCATGAAGTAATTTCTCAACTAACCTAACCTACAAATCTATTCTGACTCACTCATACAGCCAATCCTTACTGAGCACTTACTATGTGCCAAGAGTATTCTAGGCACAGGGGCTATAGGACTGAGCAAAACTGACAAAAATGTCTGCCCTCCTGGGACTTACCATTCTTAAAGATGGAGGAGAGACAAAATGAAGAAGTAAAATTACACAGTATATTAGCAGGTGAAAGACACAAGAGAGAAAAAATAAGGACAGCATAGTGTACTTTTGGAGAGAGGAGTTATTTAAAATAGGTTAAGAGGTAACCCTCGAGCAGAGAGTTAAAGGCGAGGGAGAAGGAATGTATGTGGATGTCCTAGGAACATTAAGGAGAACATTAAGGTAAAGTTAGAGCAGAGTGGTCAGGCAGTCGTTAGCAATGTCTGGAGATGATTTTCATTGTCACTGACTGTGGATGAGGATACGTGGTGGCCATTAGCATCTGGTGAATATGGCCCAAGATGCTGCTGGACATCCCACAGTGCACAGAAGCGCTACTCACAGCAGAAGTATTCCTTCTGAAATGCCAATCGTACTGAGGTCAAGACACCCTGGAGAGGGAGGGAGAGTTGTAGGAGACATAGCCAGAGGAGGAGATGCCAACCAAAGCTTTTTTTGGAACTGGAGACGCTGATCTGGAAATTCTTATGGAAAAATATGTGTGAATCGCTAAGGGGAAAAAAGTTAAAGAATAGAGAGTAGTTTTACTAGATCTTAACATATGCTATAAATATTCCTATGGCAGACAAATATCTAATTTCCTTAACGTATAAAGAGTTTTTACAAATAAATAAGACCTTTTAAAAATACTTGAAAAAAACGAAGACAGATATTTACCCAAAAGTACATAAATGGTTTATAAGCATGTGGGGAAAATGTTCGCCGTTACTTGCAATTTAAAATATGAAAGTGAAAATCACAAGATATCTTTTCTCAAGGATCAGGATGAAGAAATTTGACTATATGCAGATGTAAGCATAGCCACGTTTACTGCAGTGTTAGCCGGAGACTGCAATGACCCAAGTGCCATGAGCACAGGACTTGTTTATGACATGGTGTGTCCTCAAATGGAATGCTACAGAGTTTTTTGAGAAGACTGAGGCTTATTCCTACAGACACACCCAAGAAAAACGAAAACATATGTCCACAAAAAAGACTTGTCCAGAGAATTTTAGATCAGTTTTATTCATAAAAGCGGCAACCTGTAGTAACCCAATGTCCATCAAAGGAGAATAAGCTATGACATATTCACACAACAGAACACTACTTAGCCACAATAATAAAAGGAATGAATGGATGCACACACAGGAATGAATCTCCAAAGCATTTAAGACTATGTATTCTCTGATTCTGTTACTTGAAGTTCAGCAGGCACTCCCTGGGTCACAGAAGTCAAACAGTGGTTGCCTAGGGAAGGTGTGGATTACAAGAAGGGGAAGGAGAGCTTTCTGGGGGGCAAGAGGGAGAAGAAACAGAAACCCAAGTGTTCCTTACATGGTATATGCATTTGTCTAAATCAGTCCATTGTAACTTGAGATTTGTATGATTCACTGTATTTAATTTTATCTCAATTTCAAAATAAACTATTGAATTTTAAAAAAAAACCTAGTCAAATGCAGTATGTCTTAAAACGGAATGAACTCCGAATGAAGTGAGGGGAAGGGTTGTGGAGACAAGGACAGGTGTGTGTAGGATGCTCCCATATGTAATAACAATAATATATATATATATATGTGTGTGTGTGTGTGTGTGTGTGTGTGTGTGTGTGTGTGTGTGTGTGTGTGGTGTGTTATATAAGCTTGTCTAGCTGAAATATTTCTGGAAGGGTATGTGAAAAACTGTTACATGGTTGTCTTTCTGGAAGGGACTGGGGTCCGCAAGGGTTGTGCTACTGGAATTCAAAATCATAATGATGTTCTTAAATATAAAAACTAGTTAAAATTTCTTGAATGGGTAGCAGGGTGTTCAGATTTAATTTTAATACTTCTATATTCTCAGTAGCTGGAAGAGGGACATAAATGCCGCTCTAAAACTACCAGCAGCGGGCAACCCATGTCTGTGTTGGTGGAAGTAGGTGTTTGTAGAGGCAGATCAGGGAAGCACCTGGAAGATACTCCAGGGGGAAGGGGGTAGAGCCTGATCCCTGACTCAGGACACCAAATGAAATACACTGCATATCTGATTGCAAGGATTTTAACCCAAAACTATAAGCTTTTTCTGCTGAAGAATGTGAAAACCCATCTCATGGTGTGGAATATTTATCCTGATGGAATTTTTATTTATTTATTTATTTATTTTTAATTTAATGTGAAAGGAAGCTTCTCTGGAGGAACTGGGAGACAAGGCTTCTAAGAAGTCATAGGACTAGAGGAAGACAGAACCTGGAAAAGGAAGTTCTGAGCTAAGAATAGGACTTCCAGGTACAGTTTTTAACCCAGACCGTCCACCATTTGATCTTTATTTCCACAAACAAGAACATGCCATCAAGGGTCTCGCCCAAGAAGTGACCGTATGCATTTGAGAGTTGAACTCTGTGCTAGTGAATTGATGTCCTCCTTGGAGTCCACTCCAAAGTCTCTCTATCATTGTTATTGTTAGTGTGTGAGCAACGGTGGAGAGGTAAGACTTCATCTGTCCCAAGAGATACCCTGCACACTGGCTCTGCCATTGAAGGAGGCCCAGGTCTATTCCTAAGAAAGTTCTTTGCTCAGAGGGACAGGGACTAAGGATCTGTGGTCCACGACAGCTCCCTGTTCTAGGATCAGGGGATAAGGGGCCCAACATTTAGAATACATAGAATCCCTGAGTCCCTGACAAAACAGTTCAGAGACCAATCCTGGTGGGGATTGTGTTTTCAGCTAACTCAGGCCCAAATGTCTGATTCACATGCTAAAGAGAAAACTCAAGAGTCTTGGCTAGAGCCTCTTTGCAAAATATAAGAGCCAAAATATGGGTGAGGGAATGTTCTGAGTTGGTTTTCATCAAATGACCGAAGCCCAGATATAAGCAGAGAATGGGCCGTGTAATAGACTTAAGTTGAGACAGCTGGGGATGGGCCAGGGCCTGCCTCTAACCCAAGCAGATGGAGGGTCTGTTGGGGTTAAGGGATCCATGACTCTGATCTGCCTTAGAGTTCCTTTAGTCCAGCCCCTTCCTGGTGGAAACGAGGCTGGAGTGGACTGACTTGCTCAGCACCAAATATCAGGACCAAACTTGGTCTGTGACTCAGCTTCTTGCTCCCTAATCCGTGGATCTCTGGAGGAGACTTGGCTTTTGGGAAGCATCGGCAGAGCTGAAGCCCTTGACCAAACAACCACACACTATCTTCCTACCAGGAACGTGTTTCTACGAATTCCATAGAGAGGAAGTCTCTCAAGAAGCCTGGAATGAGGTTAGCCCTGTGAAATGGTCATAATACAAGACCCTTTCTTTCATCACCTACCCAATACCTCCCCAATACCTCTTTTTTCCTACTAGCACTCAGATTTTATAGTGGATGGAAGTCTCTTGATATCAGGAAACAGACCAATTTCCCAAGCTCAAGAAATGAGTCTTAACTAATCATGGATTTTCCAATAGTATTCCAATTCTCCTTTGTCAATGATTGGTCTAAGGGTAGGCATATGGCCTGGTGATGACCAATAGGATATAAAGAGAAATCTATAGGGGTTTCTGAGAAAGCATTTGGTACCATTATGCTCCTACCCTACACCCCTTTCTTCTTTTTAATGCAAACATGTTACATACATGAAGGTAAAGCATGAGAGTAAGGCATGTTACCCTTAGGATGCCAGAGTGCATCGTAGTGCCTGAGTCCATGCTGGCCGGAGAGAGCTGCTGGATCAAGGCCAGCAACCATCTACTCCAGACTTCTTGTTAACTAAACATTAAAAGGTCTTATGGTTTTGGTTTAAGCCACTGATAGCTGGGTTTTCTTTTACTTGTAACCAAAATCATTCCTAGTTGACACAGACTATAAATGTTAGTACAACTCCAACCAAGAGAAGTTTTTCGGAAACAGTCTTTAGTCAGCCTCCTCAGCTTGGTATCTGCTCTCCTGAAGCCCCAACCCAGCTTTTTCATAACTCTCAACCAGAAGGAGTCTGGTGGAGTCCTCTACGCTACCACGTCCGCGCCCCCCCCCCCCACATCAGCCTGGCCAGTCCTCATCCTTCAGGGTCCACCCTGAATGCCCTTCACTGACCTTGTCGACTACCACCAGGTGTGCATCTAACTGACCACACTGATTGATCATTTGCTTACCAAACCCACCAGCAGCCTTCTCTGAACCTCCTTGGAAGACGCTCAGATAAGTGGAGCAGACATCCCAGCAGCAGCGGCACGGAAAGCAGTGACAGAGGGATGGGTTGGTATTATCTTGGTTGGGGAGCAGGTAGGTATTTTCATACTGCTGTCTAAACATGTTGCTTCTTAGGCAAAGAAGCAAGCCTGTCTGCTCTCAGACTGTCCTGAGTCCATCTTAGAGGAGCCAACAGAGGGGGGTTCTTGTTCTGAGATCCCTGAACAGGCAAGGCCTTTGGGTGGCCTTGCTCTTGGTCATATATCTTTCCCCACAAGCCCTAGAGGAACAGCAATGGGTATGGAGACAGAGGATTGGGTTGGAACCTGAACTGCACTAATCTTATGTGACTTGAAACACATGACTTGACCTCTCCGAGCCTCTACAGTCTCTAAAGAGAAAGCGGGAGAGTAACCTGACCGTCACACCGGGCTGCTGCAAAGATCAAGTGAAAGAGTCAGTGTGCAGCAGGTTGTGAGAGGCCCGGTGCACAGGATGTGGGCAGTGAGTAAGTGCTCGTCTATCTACCTCCTCCTGCCCCTGACACATGGCGGGGAGCCAGAGTTAGCACAGTGCATCTTTTCATGGGAGATAAAGGAGGCGCTCAGAGATTATCCCACCCAAGAAATCAGATAAATGCTTTGTCCTTGAACAGTTTCCTTGGGTTCCTTATACTTTCTCCTAATCTGAAAAATGTCTTCAGTTGACCTCACATATCTGCCACTGTCTCTCTCAGAGCAGTGCCAGGAAAGGAAAGGGGGTTGGAGGGGAGGAGCGGGTGTATCTTACAGGGATGCCAAAGGTTCTCACCACCACTCTGGAGTCTTTGTCCATAACTTCAGGTAATTTATTCATGGGCAGGGGCCATCAGCTCAAGGGCCACCAACCACTGCTCATTCTCAGTAATGTCCCATCACCAGCAGCCATGCTGTGAAGGCCAGTTAGCAAAGGGAAGTCTTGCTCAGGGGCTCAAACTCAGGCACCACAGGCAAACTCTGAAGTGACCCTGCTCTTAGAAACTAACAGCTGTGTCCACTCTGAGCCAGCAGTTGAGGGAGGACATAAATACCCCCATGGGGCCTCAAAAGCATTATCACTGCCCATACTTGGAGTATGATCCAAGCTGTGTGGGAATGGCAGGAAAAGCATCTCACCGAGTATGAAGTTACAACCCCTGGGAGAAGATGGGGTGCTTGAGGGCCCATCCAGAGGACTCTGGCAGAAGTTGATCTCGACAACAAAGGGGTTAAATAGTAGAAGGAGGCACTTGGTCTAACGTGTCACAATGGGGCAAGGGAAGGACAGGAACAGGTTAGCCAATAGTTATGTCATGGGTGGTGCCATCCAGAAGTTATCAACTCAAATGGTTCATACTTTGGGGGTGGCATCAGACTCTTGGTGGTCCAGAGGTTTCTATTCTTGCTCTCATCCCAGCAGTGGGAAGTTGCCCATGAGCAGACATTCTGTTCCAGGCAAGATTGAACCTTCTGGGGGACAGCAGTGATCCAAGCAGCCCCGCAAAAGCCTGAAGAGGCACAGGTTCTAAAAGGCTGTCTTCTCACCTTCCAAGCTGTGACCTGATTCCCACATAAATGACCCCAGGACTAAGCAGCTGGACACCAGAGCCCAGTGTGGGGCCAAGTAGTGGCTGAGCTAGAGTAGGAGCCAGCCCATCCCAGGAAAGATGGACACCTGCAGGCTCTTGGGAGGTCCCTTCTCTTCCGAGCCTACCCTCCCGCTGCCTGTCCCCATCTGTGAACCTGGCCCAGATAGAGGGGTGGTCCACTGTCTGGGTCTCAGTGGGGTGTGGGTATCATTAGGTCACTCTGGGATCTGAACCCCAAAACTTTGCTTCAAGTTGTGCCAGAAGGTTCCGGAGTCCTCAGGTCGGCAGGGGCTGTGGCTGTGGCTGGTCTGGTGGCTCTTCCTAAGTCTTAATCTGAGTCGCATTTGCCCAGTCAGGGAAGTTGTCCAAGTCAAATATGACCCGTCCCCAGGTGTTTACGGCCAAAAACACACAGAAGACTCCAATTAAGTTCATCACTATTCCTGTTTTCACCTGGAAAAAAACAGAGTCAACCAGCTCAGGTCTATGGGCTGTCAAGGCAAATTGGACACTGGGAACTAGTGTTCCAAGAAGGGGGCAAAGGACTGGCTGCGGGGGGTCCATCCCTGGGCATGCTCTGTGCTCACCCAGCCCCAGACAGAGCACTTCCTGCCCAGTCGGTATCACTAGTGCTCAAAACCTCCCTGGGAAGCAGGCAGGACAGGTGGGTTCTCAACACCCACAGTCACATGCCAGCTTTGTAAGGACCTCCTCTATCTGGTGGCTGCACTGCACTCTCTGCCTGCCCACCAACCATGGGCAAACCCTGTGGTAGATTTTTTTTTAATGTGGATTGAAATTGAGCTTACAGTCCATGGTTTCTAGACTCTACTCTCTTTGTGAGAATGTTCCATAGAATCCCAAAGACCCCCAGTGGAACCTCTGAAATTACTACCATCTGATTGGGTCTAAGGCAGGGACCTTCCTCGTGGGCCTCCCCAGAACACTCACTTGCCTCTCCACTCCCAGAAAGTTGCTCTCTCTCCCCTCAGGGGTGATAAAGCCAAAGCAGACATGAAGACTTCCTCCTTTAGCTGCTTATTGTTCCCCCAAAGGCATGTGCTCTGAGACAGGGCCCTCTCCTCCGCTCCCTGCTTCAACATCGGTGGATGGCTCTGCAGACCGCTCTGGCTGTCACTAGCATTTTCCCCATCTCGCCCTTGCCCCTGCTGACTGTCCTCATGCATTCTCACTAGCTTGGGAAGTCCATCTTGGCCATACAGGAGCCCCACTCCCAACCCTGCCAAGTGCTCAGTGAGGGCCCCCAATGGCTGCTTGTGCTCCTCCAGGTAGGAGAGCCCACCCCTCGGCTTGGGAGACAGGACAGTCTGTGAAATTTGTGATCATTTCAAGAAAGAAAAGCTACATATAAATGCAAATAATGAGTACAGATCTGTATTCTCAGTGATATCCCCAACCATAGGACGTCACAAGCCTGCACAAACAAGGCATCCCTCATGACAAAAACATCAGAGCTGAGAGTAAATAGAAGTGGCTGCGTTACCATGTCAGAAACCTTGATGTGTCCGTAGGAAAACACGATGGCATTAGGTGGGGTGGCCACAGGCAACATGAAGGCAAAGGACGCACTCAGGGTACAGGGGATCATGACGTACAGCGGATTGAGGCCAATGGAGCGTGACTGGGGAAAAACACAGCACTGCAGTGTCACAGATACGGAAAACAAAAGCTCCAGGGAACCAGGAGACTGAAAAGCGTTCCCTAGTACACCCTGTGCATGTCCTTCTCTGTGTCTTTGTCCTGCTGGGTCCTCCACCCTTTGCCATGTCTCTGGACAGTAACTCTGCAGGGCCCTAAAGGTTGAATTATGTTGAATTCACTGAACATATACTGTTCCTGGCATCTCTCAGATGCCGGAGACTGTGCTGGATCCTTGGACTGCACTGAATCTTACAGTGTTCCTTCAGCTCACGTGTACACAAGTCTGTCTGTCCTTCCACCAAGAGAGGGAAGGGACCATATCTTCTCACCAATGTATGCACCTATCTACACCTATATTTTAATACATGTTGAGGATCATCTTGCATATGGAATTTGCTATCCACCTCTTTGACTCTGCAGTTTATATTCAAGAATATGTAACAGTACATAGCACATAGCAGATACTCTCACTCCCAACTCAAAAACCTGCTTGCCCACAGAATGAAAGTCTGACCTGGAACTCAGCATTCCCTTCTACGACCATCCACTACCTCTCTGGGCTCAGTTGCCTGTGCTCTCTGGTCTCTGACTTCATCAGGAGAAGCTTCTGCGAGTCTTCAGCGACATGCTCATTCCCTTCACTTGGGCGACTCCATCTTCCCAGAACATTCTCTCCCCTCTGACCATTCCCAAGCCCCACCTTTCCCAAGATTGCTTTCTGGTGCATCCTAGCCAGAGAGGTCCCCACGTTCTGCAGTCATCCCTCACACTCATGCTATATGTATACACAGAGGCCCTCGATCACTCCAGTCAGCATGCACCCACTTCTCGTTGGTGTAAGTCTTGTCTTCCGAGCTAGAGAAAGAGTTAATTACATGTATAAATGTATTTATTTCGAGCATCTGGTTGATGTTTGGTGCATTTCCCATCAAGGAAGGTACAAAGAAGAAGAAGCAAAACATCAAGGGTAAGTCTGGGGCCATTAGGGACATACAAGTCCTAGTCAGGCCCTGGTCTCTGAAGCCTTACCAGGCTCTAAACCCTTATTTCTCTGCCCCTTAAAGGCCCTAAAACACTGTCATAGTTTCATAGCTTCCTACAAAATGGTGGTTGAGGGTCAGCCACCCCAGCAGTGTTACTTACCATAGAGGCAAAGATGGGCAGGAACAGGGTGGTGGTGGCCACATTGCTTGTGCATTCAGTGGACACAGCAACAACCAAGGACAAGAGCAAGGTGATGGCGGGAGGTGAAACCGCGTGCAAGGGCTCCATCTGCCTCCCAATCCACTCAGACAGCCCTGAGGCCTGTGAAGCACCAGGAAACAAGTCACCACAGGGACACTGGCTTACAGTTCCTTCAGGGCCAAGAGGGGCCTCATCTTTCTTCAAGGATCTCAACCTACCCTCCACTTCTGATTTCCTTCTGCATATGTTCCATAGACGATCTCATCCACCCCCACAGCTGCAATCTCTATCCTCACTCTTCTGTCTCTTAAAACTGCGTTTCCAGCCCAGCTAGTCTATTATCCAGATTTAAACATCAATATGCCTTGCAGAAATTTCCACCTAGATGCCCTGTGAGTATATCAGACTTCACATACCCAAACGTGAATTCATCCTCTCTAGCGCAGAATTTACTTTTTCTCTTGGACATGGTGAATGGACTGTCTATTTCTGTCCAAACCAGAAGACTAGAAGTCATCTAGGGTTTCTATTCCCCTCTTTCTTTATGCCCAGTCACCAAGTCACCCAAAACATCCCATGTCTATCTTCATCTCTCAGTCTCCCATAGTTCTTAAAGCTCAGAGAGTGATTTTAGCCAGGTTCAGGTTTTGGGCTTTGAACTTGAGAAAAGATCATTCAGGCAGGTGATGAAAAGTGAACAGAGACAAGGACAGGACCTTGAGGAATACCCATATTTAAGGGAGAACAGAGGAAAGCTCAGAAGAGAGCAGAGTAGGAATAGTCAAATTTAGAAGAAAATCAAAATAAAATGGTGCCTTAGGGACCAATGGAGGAAGGAGTTTCAAAAAGGAGAGAAGTGTCCATAGATTTCAGTTTCTGAGACAGAGTTGTATGAAGATGAGCAAACATATATTGGGTCTTATCCAACCCTGATCCTGCCTAGACCCCCACTTTAGACAGCAGAGTGATTTTTCAAGTGCACTAATGGTCCTCAACCCTTCAGTGGCAGGTCATTCCCTTCAAAAGAAAGACCACACTCCCTATCTTGAATGGAAGACACTAAGTGAAATGGTTTCTGCTAGGCTTACCAGTCTCATTTTCTACTATTCCTCAGTTAGATACCACACACTTATTCCTTTACCCATATGCCACTTCTTCCTAAAACTCTTCCAGATATGTCCCCTTCTCAAGGCTATGAAATCTCAAGAGCAGGGACCATATCTCAATCTCCCCTGTAACCCCAGTGCCTGGCCTAACACAGATAATAGAGATGTTTGATTAATGAATGAATTATAGTCATAAGTAGGTGGATGAATATGTTCATCGAAAAAAAATTTATGCACTTACAATGCATCAGGCTCTGACCTAAACATTGAGGAAACAGCAACAATAAGATAGACCAAGATATTATATTCTATTCCTAAATGAATGGGTAGATGGATGGATGGATGCATGGATGCATGGAAGGATGGATTTGCATGGACTGATGGATGCATGGAAGGATGAATGGATGGAAGGATGGATGGATGAATGCATGGAGGCATGGAAGGATGAATGGATGGACAGATGCATGGCCGCATGGAAGGATGGACGAATGGGTAGAGTACAGCAGCCCCCAAATGACTCATCCTTTCCTATGACTCATTTTTTCCCTAGAAGGGATAGGGAGAGATAAGAAAGTTATATTTGGGGATGTTAACCCCCAGAGTTGATTCTCTCTTCCTTTACTGCTGCATACTGAGCTAGAAAAAAAAACAACAACATTTTAATGGCAACCATATCAACAAGGAGTTCAACAAAGTAGAACCACCAAAGATAATGGTAAAAATATTCATAAGAATTTGAAAGAAAGATTTCCCTAGAATAAATAAAAGTAGATCACTATTACCAAACCCTAAAAGAGATATCACCAAGTCCTCTGACTCTCTTGGTTAAAAAGGAACACTTTTTCATTTCTGCAATCACTCAGAGTACCTGATCTATTCTAGACACTATTCATGGTACAGGGTTCTTGGGTGGCAGGACTTCATTCCTCTCCTCAAGCTCCGTGTTGCTGTGTGAGGGAGAAAGACACAGACCCACACAGACATAGCCCACAGGAGAGATGTAGAGGAACAGAGCATCTTGGCCCTGCTTCTAAGTTACCTCGCATCCTTTTGCCAGAGCAAACCCGCCACCCAGTAGCAGTACGATGCCCCAGGGTACTCTCTCCTGGATCACCTTCCAGGTCAGCAGTGTCGGGGGGTAAAACGGAGCTTTCCTTTCTGAGAAGAAAGATTGGACACGCACATATCCATGACCCAGAGCAACATTAGAAAGCAAAAGCAGAGTGAAAGCCTGCAAGGGTAATGAGCACCACCTCATTGTGCAAATTAGCTAACATTTACAGTAATTGCTATACCCATTGCTAGCGAGGAGATAGTCAAAACAATCACAGACACTTCTGGCGGCATTATACACCGGCGCAATCATTTGAAAAGCAATTTTGCAGTTCATTTTAAAGGCCTCTAAGACCCACAGATTCTTTTGCCCCAGCAACATTACTCTTGGAAATGTATCCTAAAGAAGAAATGCCCTCCAAGACAAAGCGATAGACACGAAAACATTGACTTATAATAATGAAAAATTGAGCACAGTCAGAGTTCTGCAACAGGAGAATGCTTCCAGTCCCTCGATGCCAATACCGTGCCACTGTTAGAGAAAATAAATTTGAGGACTGTGGCAACAGTGGGGAAATGTTAGTAGTGAACCCAGCAAAAACATAAAAACAACGAAGAAACACAATTCAACTTGTGTGTTTTGATGACAGCCATATAATACATGCATATTCATAGAGACTGGAGGAAGAGAGAAAACAAAAAAGGAAGCACTGAGATCATTATGGGAAACTGAAAGCACTTTCCTATTCCTGCTGCGATATAAAAAGATTTCAAATATTTAAAAAGCAAAAGAGAAGAGATTTTGCAGTAAACAAAACCCCAGGGGAAAGCTTGACAAAACCCCCTTCCCCAGACGTTTGGAATCTGGTTAGTCCCCTTAGGTAGGGCAGGGATCTTCTACCTCAGGCCAGGATTCATGAGACCACCCTGCTGCAGGACCCCACCCCTGAGCACTGAAGACCAAGGTAAAACCCTCACCTTCTTCTGTCTGGCTGCGGAAGTTGAACTTGGGCTTCTGTGAAGGTAAAATGAAGAGCAAAACAGCCACAAAGATGGCCACGGTGGCGTCGGAGGCATACCTAAGTGGGGTGAAGCAGACAGGACTCAGCCACGGCAGCCAATCATCAAACCTGTTCTGACCCCAGAGGGTCAGGCTGTGAGCCCGGCTGCGTAAAGAAGTAGGCTCGCCTGAGCAGGAAACATGGACCCCCCAAAGTCCAAGACCTGGAGAGGCGGGCTGGGCCACTCTGCTCGGAACCAAAACAGCCGCCAATGGCCTGGCGCTGGCACCAGAGCTGCGTGACCCTGAGAGCTAGCTCACTAGCTTCTCTTGACCTGCGTTGCTCTGTGGGTGAGCTTTTCAACTTCTTCATGACCAGGTCCCCTAGAATGCTGGGTTCACCAGAGTGACTGCAAGGACTTTGGTCCTGACCCAAACAGACCTTGCAAATGGAACAATGTCAAGAAGCTGTCTTCCTATCCACATGGGCTAGAATACGTGTGTTTCTCAGCCTCCCTTCCATGCGGACCACATACACCTTCGCCAGGAGACACACTGCGTTCAAGAGACACACTACGCATAGGCCCTTTTCGTCCAGACTTTGTCTAAAGAGCTCAGACCCCCCCAGAGGTGTATCCTCAGAGGAGCGTGCCTAGACCTGAAAACAGAAGAGAAAGGAAAGCTGGCGGAGTAGAGGTTTGGAAACTAGACTTCTGGGAGCCCTTCAAGCTCAGCAAATCTCAACCACAGCCCAGGCCACCCTGTCTGGTCACATATTTTCTACTCAACCTTGGGTCAGGAGAGGCCACAGGAACACATTTGTGGGCTTGTCATGAAAGCTGATGAAAGAAAAATGAGTCACAGAACAGATACTTTAGAACTCAATCTCAGAACCCGGTGCTATGGAGGTGTTGGCCTCCAAACGGCTTACTTTGTCTCACCCTCCACCCAGGCAAGTGACTGCCAGCCGGGCATGAAGCCAGGGTCCCGGGAGAACCACAGGCCGACCAGCAGAAGGAAGCAGAACAAGACGCTGATCTCGGCGAAGGAGCAGGGCCCCAGCTTCTGGTATTCCTCCTGCAACACCGAGTAGGCAGCTGACTCCTTATTCCTCCTCTTCGTGCCACAGCTGCAAGCCTGTTTACAACTAGAGAACGAAAAGACAAGAGAAAGCAGGGCAGGTTGGCGGGGCCAGGGACTGGGGGCACGAAGCCTGAATCTGGGGCAGCAGAACATAACAGAAGCGGGGTGTGGTGGGGGGAGGGCAAGCATATGGGAGGAGGAATAAACAGAACTGAGGTCACTAATGACAAGGGGAACCTGGCAGGTGCCCAGTCTCCTGGCCACTGGCTCTTTCTGTGTTCTAAAGTAAGACCAGAAGAAGCTGTTCATTTCAAGGGGGGACTAGGGCTACCTCACCTGCTCCCCAATTTTTCCTCCCTGTGCCCACGGCTTAAAGCTATCTTCAGTGGTGCCGGGATGCCAGCCTCCGTCATCGGGTGGCTTCGAGGACACAGGGAACAAGGACAGGTCCAGGCAGACTGGACCGTACAGGAGCAGGGTGGATCTGGAGGTGTAGGCTTCGGGATCCAGGAGATGCCGGGTCCAGCAGCAGGGTGGCTGTGGTGGGCAGGAAACCAGCCCGGGCTCTGGGCTCAGATGACAGACACGGCCTGCCACGGGTACCCTGCACAAGCTTCTCTGGGATAGGGGCTGGCATGAGGGGGCGGGGAAGAAGAGGGATTCTTGGAGGAGGGACTAACCTGGGCCCCTCTGTCAGCTTAAAGGTAATGGGCAATGTCAAGAGGATTGTCCCCAGAGAGCGCTCCCTTGCGGGAGTCCTTCCTGGGACCCTGAGACAGAATTCTTAGGCGAGTAGGGGCTGATGGAATAAGTGCTGATTCCTGTAGTCAGTGTTAGACGTGCCCAAACTGTGGCATGTCTGGGTGAGAGAGGGTGTGGGCCATGCTGGTGACAGGGCACAGGCAGGAACACAGGAACACAGGCTATCAGGGCACAACCTCAGGTGTTGGTGTGGGGTTAGGAAAGCAAGAAGCAGCAATAGGGTCTCAGGTCCGGTCAACACAGCCTACCAGTACCTCGGTGCTGGCCACGGGGGTGAGGCTGTGTATCTGAAGGTCACCCATCAGGGACACCCTCCAGATCACCGAGGTGGGAGGAACCTCAAAGACATAGGCGGGGACCTCTCTGCGCTGCCATCTGGGTATGAGAGTCCGTGTTCCACCAAGCACAATCTGCTGCCTGCCATCTGCCCCCACAGACTCGGGCCCAGCGCCTTCAGGTTTCCAGGATAAGGAGTGATTTGGGTACTGTTAGCCACCCAGCCCACATCAGGTGCTGGCAACACATTCCTAGACCACAGTGACTGTCGGGCCAAGGAGAGGCAAGGGGACCCTGAGCTCCTGAGTACGCTGCATGGCAGGGGTCCGGAAGAACCCTCATTCCTAATTCAGGGGCTTAGCCTGGTCAGGGAAATTGGGTATAAGTCAGCAGTAATATCACATGAGTCCTGAGTGGCCCTGTGACTTCCTTAACTGGATGCAACCCAAGAGGCCGTCCAGAGACACAGGGAGACACAGTGTCCTGGATTTGTGTAGAGGCAGCACTCCTAACATTGCTCCTGATGACCATGCGGATTAGGAGTCAAGTGAGGGCGAGGTGTGACATTAGAAGTGCTTCCCGCAGCTGAGACAGGTAACCCCTTGCCTCGAGTAAGGTGGTTCAGGAGGCCCAGAGCCTGGGATCATCAAGTCCTGGTATGTGGCAGGACATGGTCTGAGTTGGAAGACATCCCCTGCTGATCCTATCATTCAGGCTGGTGTAAAAGACTGAATGAAACAACCAGTGAGTGACCCACCTGGCCTGCCACATTTCACGTATGGGTGGGGAAGACGCCTGAGTTAGAGCAGCATGCCAGGAAGGGATGGCAGCCCTATGCCCGGATATAACAGATTTCATGAGCCTCCAGGCTTTCTGCTGGTCAAGAGGAGCAGACGGGAGCTGTGCCAGGCTGTGAGTTCCCAGAGACCTGGCTTTCACCGCTGGAGGCTGGTAGCACCACTGTGGCCTTGGGGCCAGGCCACCTCCCTGCTGCTTGTTCTGCCAGGGAAATGGGCATGCCTGGGAGCTTCAGGGCACCCCGTCAGGCTGAGCGGAGGCCACAACAGGTACTCCTGATGCCTGGCCTCAAGATAGTCCAAGGCAGTAGTCACAGGGGATGTTGTGGATGGACCTGCATGCATCTCCAACTTTTATGTTAAGCCCTAGCCCCAGTGTGATGACCTAGTGTGAGGCCTTGGGGGGTAATTAAGTTTAAATGAGGTCATAAGGTTGGGGTCCTCATGAGGGCATCAGTGCTCTTATAAAAAACCTCCGGGGATTGCACGCTTTCTGATCCATGGTGAGAAGGCAGCCTTCTGCAAACAGGGACGAGAGCTCTCAGCAGACACCAGATCTGCCAGCACCTTGATCTTGGACATTTAACCTCCAGGATTATGAGAAATTAAATGTCTGTGGTTTATGCTGCCTGTTCAATGGTACGTTGTTATGGCAATCAGAGCAGATGAAGACAGGGATGTAGGGGGCTGGGTTCAGGCACAGAGATGGAGTGCCTGTGTGCAAGTCTCTGTCCCGTGGCTTCCAAGTTAGACCACATAACCTCCCCTTGCTCCCGCCACGCTATCTGTAAGTTGGGACTAGCTGCCCCACAGGTTTTTGTGCAGCTTAAATTAATATGTGGCATGCTTAAAATGAAGTCTGGCACTTAAAAACACTCAATAAATGTTGACCAGCATAATTCCTATTGCCCAGAGAGAAGACACAGGCATGCATGCCAGCCTGCCCCAGCGGAGGCTGGTCCCCTGAGGCCTGCTGGATGGACACAAACAAATGAGCAGAACTTCGGGCCTAGACCAGGTTCAAGAAGCAGAGCAAGAGCTGCAATCAAACCCAGCTTTGTGGTGAGCCAGGGAGATGCTTCCTTTGCACAACGGCCTACACAGGCCAGGCATGCCTGCGGCTGCTATCACACCATTATTATGACTGTTGACTGCTTTGACCATGCGTGAGGTTTTATCTCATGGCATTTCCAAAGAAGAAAGCTTACCGAAAAGCACCATTTCCCCATTACTCATAGTGGCATTTTGTCTTCCAGCTCTGAGGCCTCCTTCCTCGGGCCATCCAGGCCCTCAAACCCTCTGTGAATTCAGGCACAGAGCATACATGGCTCATAGCTAGGAGCATTCCGTGTGAAAGGGTCCCTTCTGCAGCACAGTGAAAGGTGAGTTTTTTTTAAACAGCATTTGTAAAGGTGCTTGGCAGCTGCACATCATGGTTTCTGTGCAGAGTCTGATTGCTGTCAAAGTTGGCTCTTGGTGAACTTGCCCGGGAACAGAAAGGGAAACTCCCCAGAATCTGGCACACTGCTGGGAACATTGTAGGCATTCAGGAAAGATCTGGGTTTGGATTGATTTGGACATTGTGAGGCAGCCTGCCGCGACCTGGCCAAGTGGAAGTTTGTACATGTGTCAGTTTATAAACAGGAACAAGCTCCTCTGTCATTGCTTTGAATCACATTGATGCTTGGACTGGGAGTTGGTCTGGGTGCAGAGGACAGAAAGGACTTGTCACAGGACCCAGAGGGGAAGTCACAGGTGGGGGCGCAGCACTGAAACAGGGCTGCAGGGACCCCGGGGTCCTAGGGAAGCCCAGAGGAACAGCCCAGAGGAGAACACAAGCTGGAGCAAACTGGAACGGGGGTAGGGGAAAGGTGGAAAAGGCATTGCTAAGGAGTATCATTCGAACAGGTCTTGAAGGCTGAGGAGCTGGAAGGGCAGAAGGTAGGGAATGGCATTCCACGATGGGAGATGGGCATGTGCAAAGGCACAATGGCCAGAATGGGAGGGCAGAGTAGACAGACAGGACTTCCAGACTTGTCTACTGAGTCTGAAGGGGCGTGACTAGGTCCCACTCTCCTCTGCAGGCAGCTCAGACTTACTTGACTCTCATGAAAGCATACTGGAGCCATAGCCAGGAGAGCAGCAGCATGAGCAGCATGTTGGGGAAGGCAAATCCAAACCAAGAGGCGAAGTTCACAATGTCTTTGCTTCCAGGAAACAATCTGAAGGGAGAAACACTGGTCCGCACCCCTACCAGCAGCCGAGTTGTGGAGCGCGGCCTGGGCCCTGTGACTGACAGCTGAGCAGCAGCCGGACAGAGACAGGGGTCTGAGCAGCCCACGTCCTCCTGAGGTCCAGCCACCCAAGCCCCTGGCCAGGTGTTACCTCCAGAACAGGGCTACAGCACAAGGTAAGCCTGAGGAAAGAGCAAGCAACCCCCTTATGGATCCAGACTCACATCAAATACCATGAAAGTGATATCCCTTCGCTCCAGAAAAATATACCTTAGGACACACATAATTTGGCCAATAGCCTCAGCGGGTCCACAGATGCCTCAGAATCTCACCTGTGGGTTTCTGTAGGGGAAGAGCCCTCTTAAGAAAGCAACACTCAGAGGTTTCCCCAGTGGGTCCAGCAGACATTTCCTAGGGGCCGGAGGAGGGTCACTTCCACCCCACTGCCTCCCGCCCTGTAGTCCAAAAGTTCAAAGTAGACACAGAGCTCAGAGCTTTCCCCACTCAGCCTGGAGAGACCGCTTTTCCCAGAGGTACTTCAGGAAGAAGCGTAAGGCTGTCATTACAGAAAACACTCCAGGATCAACATTGTCTGCTCATTGAATCACAAGTGTCTGCCCAGCCAGGCTCCAGGCATGTCCTTCCCACCTCCCAGCTACCATCCCCACCTCTGTCCAGAGCGCTCGTCTGCAAGTGATGGGCGCCATCTTGCTTTTGTTGCCCCCGCTCCTGCCATGCCCCTGCAATCTGTACTTACCTTCATCTGGGCATTTGCCGGACCCATCTGGCACTCCACAGGCATCTGCTGCTCTCAGCTGACCATGAGTATACATGGGCAGAGCCCAGATCTCCCCACTTCTGTGATCACAGTCCCCCTCCATACAAGGCCAGGCATAGAACCGGGGTCCTTAAAATTTGCGTCCCTTTTGTGAATAAGACTGGATGGTTCCAAACCATCTCTAGGACCCATCTGTAGCTCCCTGGTATCCTAGGACCATGACCACTAACACCCAAAGTCAGCTTTGCGGGGCGCATCTCTCGGGGTGTCTACTTCTGTGATTTGAACCCAGGACCCAGCATCTCAGTCTCTGTTGTCTGAGAATCCTAAGCCCAAGTAAGGTGGCACTAGCCCCAGGGCAGAAAGCACGCTAGCGTGTGGCCATCAGCATCTGCCCCCTGAGTCAGCAGACAGGCCGGAACACAGAGGCAGCTGGAGTACATCCTCCCCAGCACCAGGCCTTCAGCTCCAGGGTCCCACTGAGGAATAGAGGTGGGCCCCCCTCGTCGTCCCCAGAAGGTGTGGCTGGGGACTCACTCTTGCATCTGGCCCAGGAGCACCACGTTGGGTCCCGTGCCGGTCAGGGTGGCAGTTCCTCCAATGCTGGCCGCATAGCACACACACAGGGTCATGGCCTTGAACATGCGCTTCCGGTCCGGGTCCTCCTGCTGCCCCACAGCAGGGCCTTCAAAAATCACTGGGTTTCCTGTGGTAGGCACACCGGAGCTGGACCCTCCACCACCCAGTGCCAGCTCCCAACCCTGCTGCTGCCCTGGGACTGGGCCCCACAGAGGGGTTCCCCAGCCTGCAGCGCAGAGCTGCAGTCTGACCTCACTGGTCTTCCCACGGTCACTTCCCAAGTGTTCCCTGACACTCCTCTGAGTGCCATGTAAGTTCAGCAACTGCAGACACACATCCCTTCTTTCCTGCCTCCCGTCTATTCTCAAGTTAGTCCATCTCCCTGCGGGGTGCTCAAGTCCATCCTAGATGTCCGATCATCCTGGCAAGGCCTCTCCTTTTCAGAGCCCCCTTGGGGCCTGGCATCCTCTGGCTTCCACTAGATCAGATGAACTATGCAAGGGGTCCCTACCCACCCTTTGGGCCATGGTACGAGTGTGTCTGCTTCATATCTGCAGCTCAGCACCTAGCCCAGGGCTGCGGCAATCAGGCCATCAGCACAGACCTGAGCTCCCCTAAGGTGGGCCCTGGAGAAGGGGGAGCAACTAAGGCAAAGAATAAAACATATTCTCTGACTTCCCTGTGCTCAGCATCTAGTAAGAATGAGAAACCAACCTCAGTGCCTGCAGAAGCAGAGAGGGGAGGGATTGGACCTGTTCAGACAGGCCTCCCTGAGGGTGAAGAGGAGCAGCAAGGGCTGAGGACCCCCAGGAGGGACTCAATTAAATGAACATGAATGGAATTCTGTGACTGGTGAGTACTTTGCTCTAAGCTCTACTCAAGGATGTAACTTTTATACAACGAAGACATTCTAAAACTTACGAACATAGTGTTTTCTAAATGTTCCCTAAATGCCTGTTTAAAGGAGTGCTCAGGGAAGCAGGAAGGTGGCCAAAGGTTCTGACAACAGAGAAAGCTTCCATTATGGACCCCGGCAGTCCCCCCAACCAGGGGCTCACCTGGAAGCTCCCCAGCCTTGCCCTTGTCCACCAGCTCCAGGGCCCCTACGCCAGCCTCGGTGGCTGAGTTCGTGGCCTCAATCTGCTGCATCATGGCCTCCATAATGGGCACCATCATGGCCGTGGTGGCCGTGTTGCTGATCCACATGGAGAGAAAGGCCGTGACGCACATGAAGCCCATCATCAGCCTGCAGAGGGGCAGGGAGGGATGTCGGGCCAGGACCACAGTGCCCAGGCCAATTCAGAACCACACAGGAGGATGTTGCAGCTCTGGTGCCTCCTTCTCTTCCCTGCCCCTTCACCTTCAGCATTACTGGGTCCTCTGCTGCCTGCTGAGGCCACCGCGAGGCCCTCCTCAGACTGCACCAGGGTTCTGACGAGTTTCCCTTTTAGCAAGGAAAGCAGGGGTGTCCAGATGGGGACAATGCAAAGTTGAGAGTGTGACCTAGGGGTGAGCTAGAGTAACCTGAGTGCAGCTCCCACTTCTGTCTAGAAGATTCCCGCCCACCCAAAGCCTATGTTCAGAAGGGTTGCAGGGACAGCCTTCAGGGCTGCGGGAGCGGGAGAGGGGTTTGGAAAAATGAGACCTACCTCATGGCTACCCCTCCCCAGCTCTCTCTGTTCACACACCTTTTGACCCTCCACTCTGCAATGAGCACATTAAACAAATTGGCTTCAGGAAATAAACTCCCTTTATTCATAACACTGCATCTTCCACCTCTGTCCTGACTCTGCCATCTGCCTTGAAAACTCATGGGCCTTCACAGCCTGCTCAGACAAATATCTCTTCTCTGCAGCCCTGCTCCCAGTGGGTGAAGCTGACCACGCTCTCCTTCGGCCCAGCTCCCACACCCATCACTGGCTGGGTTCAGAGTCTACTTCCACTCTGTGAGAAGGCCAAGGGTCTGATTCTTCTCTGTGGCGCCTACACGCCTGGTGCAAAGCCAGAACCAGGGCTGCTCAGGGAGGGCTGGCTGAATGGAGTACAACTGCGCTCAGTCTCTATGCCTGTCTTTAGCCAGCGTCCTCCTAGTGTCATTCATTTGGCTGGAGGCAGGATCTAGGGACTGCACTGCCCTGGGGCTCAAGTGGGTGTCCATGCACGTTGACCTCAAGGACCCAAGTTAGGGGGAAGAACAGAGTTAGCCTCAACGAGGCTTGTAAGTGATGCTTCAAGGCATTAAGGGACCACCATGTAAAAACATGCTGGGACAGGCAGTGTTGTGGACACTGGAAGCCCAGCTTGGAGCAGCGAGGTGTCAGGAAGGAGCTGAGAAGACTGTTGCCAACTTCCTGGATTTGGGAACAGAGGCTCTCCAGCAAATTCCAGAATGAAGCCCACCACTGAGTGGAGAAAAGCTGACCCCTTGAAGGACCCTGAGAGCAAGAATTTTGAGGCTTCTGAGGTCCCAAAAGTCTCACAATTTCAGAAAATGCCATGGGCGTTTATTTGATCCTGCAAACCAATCACTGGAGGGGATGGATGCCACAAGGGGTGACAGAGACCATAGAGTCACGAGTCCTCTGCTCAGAAAGACCAGTGTCCAGGCCAGGTCTATGGGCGCTCAGGACTCGTCACAGCCCTGACACATGGACATCTCAGGAGGGCTGTGCTGTGAACTGACCAGCTGCTTCCCACCTCCCCCGCCTCCCCAACTCAGGGCAGGAAACACAGTTACCAAGGGAGTGCAACGGAGGGAGGGACACCCAGCTCTCAGAGAACTCAGTGAGGGAACAAGCAAGTCTGGGGCTCTGCATGCTCTGTACACATCAACTGCACGGATTGTTTGAAATGGCCTGTGGTTGGCAGGGGAGATCTTGGAGAGGAGGGAGAAACTGAGGTCCTGAATGATGAGGGTGAAGATAAGGTGAGCAGCTGCTTTGCAGGGAGCATAGGAGTGCCAGTTTGGGGGCAATGACTTACATGTTCCCTGGCAGCTGAGCCGCCTCCAGCCTGCCTCCCCCTGACAGGGCTATCAGGCACAGCTTGATCCAGCCTCCACCCCTCTTGTTCTCTGTGTAGGGAGACTTGTAAACAAGCAAGCACCCTCACTGACCAATGTCCCAGAGTCAGAGAGTCTTCACCCGGTGCTGCTCACCGTGGTCCCCTAAACCCCATGCACCTGGTCTCCCCCGCTGGGATTGTCACATCCACACCCAGGGGTCCACCTGTCTGCCAGACTCAGGTAAGCCCAGGTCCAGGCCTCATCTGGACTGGTCCCACCCTTCCTGGATCTGGGGCACCCAAAGCAAGAGAGAGAAGGTGTATTACTGTGCAGGCCTGGCCCCCACCCAGAGGAGCGTGCGCAGGGCGATCCTCTTGTGCAGGTTCCAGTGCTCCACGGCCACAGCCACAATGAGGCCACCCAGGAACAGCATGTTTGTGTCCTTCATATACTGGACACACACCTGGAGGATGGATGAAGTTCCTCTTAGGTCAGCCCTGGCCACCAGATGCTGATTTCTGGGAGGTTTGGCGTGGGGACAGAGGCCCCGAATGGGGCCTTACCTGAGCCCCTGGGGCCTAGGCAGTTCAGAGGGGTCTGGAGAATGAGCCAGTGGGAGAAGCAGGAAACCACCGCCCCCATGTCTGCTCACCTGCTTGGAGTCCAGAATCTTGAAGAGTGGGAAAAGAAAGACAGGTATGAGGGAGGTGACAGCCAGAGGGATGACTTCCGTGCACCAGTAGATGGCCATGAGGATGATGACGTAGGCACACCTGGTGAGCTGAAGCGACAGCACTGAGACCTTGCATGCTGCTGCAGCCCCCGCTCCCCACCCCCAGAATGCTCAGCTCAGCACTAGGCATGGTTGGCCAAAACAGGTGGTGGCACACCTGTCAACACAGCCTTCCAGCTTCAGGACAGTGAGGAGGACACAGCACCCCGCAGACTCCTGCCCCCACCTTTCATCCGTGTGCCTTGCCTTCCCCAGCCTTGGCTCTGGCACCTCTCCGCAGGAATGAGTAAGAGGAGAAGGGCATGGGGGGGTGGGGGGGGTGGAAAGGAAGAGGAGACAAGAAAAGGAAGAGAAAGGAAGAAGGAGGAGGAAAAGGAGAAAAAGAAAATACCAGTTTTAATAACCAACTCTAAGAATTAAAATTATTTTGCAACATGAATGTAATTCTTAACCATTTTGCAAACTGCGTGTAATTTTCTGTGTTCTTTCCATCCCACTTCCTGTCTTCAACATGCTATCGCTTGTTTTTAAATGTGGCAGCAGCATCTTCATAATGATCATTTTTTAAAACTAGAAATATTCCATAAACTTGGCAGATGGAGTTACCTCTCCTTTGCCCTCCTGAAGTGGAGAGAGGGTTACTTCCTCTCTGCTGGACACCCCACCTTATTCAGCTCAACTGCTTTAAATCCATCCTGAGTTGTGGTTTCCCCGAAAGCACATTCATTTACTGACATGTTTCTAATTTCCTTCTCCAAAGGCAGTTCCCTCTTTCCCATCTTCAGAAATGCCCAGGTGGATCAGCACATCCAGAAAATCGCCACCATGGAGTGCGTCTGGGGTTGTTTCTAAATCACAGCTGAGAAGCGGTACATGGTAATGAAGGCCTCCAACGTTATGACATATTTAATTTTGTGTGAGCTGCCTCTGCATAGTCCTTAGCCACTTAGCCACTGATTCCTGGCTTTGGAGCAGGACAGACCCGAGTTCTGGTGCAAGCGTTCACGGCCCAGGCCCCTGACTCACTGAAGGACCTGGATCTAACCACTTACCCTCTTTAGCCCTCAGTCTCATCACCTATTAAATGTGGATCCTAACACCCTCCTCTCTATGCTGCTTTATGCTTCCTCAGTATTTTGATTGCAGTCATTCTCAACTAGCCAGACTGCCCCGCCTACTCCAGCCCCTCCAATCAAATCAGTCACCAGCACCTCTAGCTGCTTCCCTGGATTCTCTGGCTATTCCCACTATTGCCTTCACCCCTCTCATCCCACTGCCTTTGCTCAGCCGCCTCTCCTCCTACAGGTGGCCGTGTCACTCCACTCCACTGCTCCCCTCTTCCTCTTCTGCAGCCCTGATTGCAGAGGGAAAGTGTGGGGCTAGACCAGGAGCTTGCAGAGCAAGGGGAGCACAGAAGTTACATCTTGGAATGCTCTGAGTCGCACCCAACAGACCAGCTCCTGGGCGCTGGAGGCCAAAATCTACTCGTTAACCCTCTGGAGAGAGTCACGGACTAGCTCCTTACTTGCCGCTCATCATCACAATGTGTTCCCCAGTCCAACAAAGAGCCACACATTCCTGGAAGCATACATCTCTTTGGGGACCACTAGAATGCTGGTCATTTCTCAGGCCTGGAGAACTCCCTGGAATTGCCCCCTGCACCCCAACCTGCTCTTCCTCATGACTGCATGGCTCCTCTTTTCAGACACTGGAAGAAGTACATGCCCTCCTTCTGTTTCACCCCAGCCCGCAGCAGCTAGCGCACTTGTTTCCTTAATTATCTCACCACCACCAAAGAGCGAGGGCAGAGACTGTGGAGTCTCTCTGTCCACAAGCACCCAGCACAGGCCACCCCAGAATGTGTCCAGGTGCCATGCCGCCTATTGGGAATTGAAAGAAATTAAGATCCAAGAATGATGTCTTTCGCCTAATTGTCTATGCCCCTTTAAACAGGAAATAAATGTTCTCTGTGGAGGTCCAGAAGGTAAGACAGCCTCTCACCCCAAGCCCAGGGCTTGCAAGGTCTGTTTCTGATGCATAAGTAGACAAATGCTGCAAAATTCCTTTTTCTGTAAATCACAAAATTCTTTGTTCTGGTCTTCCCTCCTAAATTGTTGACCCCTCTCGAGAGGCCCTATAGCCTCACTGGAATTATTATATATGTGTCTCTTTTCTCTTGCTAACCTCTCAAGTCAATTTAATTATTTTCCATGAGTATGGACCTGGAAGGAGAGAAGATTAGCTTCGTCCCCAACACCTGACACTTGGGAGACTCACAAATGAGTCTTAGAAGAAGAGACCAGCACACACGCTGTGGCAACGCAGAACTCTCACTGTTTAACATCACCCCCCAAAGTAGGTGTTACATGCAGAAGACATGGCGTGATGACTGGGAGATTCTTTGTCTGGATCGTGTTATCAGTCAGAAAAAGCAAGTCTTCCTGGCACAGCCTGGTGGAGTAGCGATTAGGTCTGCCATCTCCAGCTGAGCACAGTCCACAGCCCAAGGACCCACATTCACATCCTGGGGTTGGGGGTCACAGCCAAGATGAGCAGGTGAATAAAAATAAAGTAAAGTGCTTCTTCCTCCTCTCTCTTCCTGCCCACCTGCCTACTTGCCTTTATTCCTGCCAACACCTGTCCTTAAAAAGAAAGAAAAGAAAAGAAAACCTTCCTTTGGCAGCCCATGAGCACCCAGGACCCCTTACTGCCTAGAGCAGGCTTCTCGTTCTGCGCACTGTTGTATCTGGGGTCAGACGATCTTTGGTGGGCAGGGAGGGATGCCCTCGCACGCACTGTAGGGTGTTTGGCAGCATCTCTGGCCTCTGCCCTCTAGATGCCAGCATCATTCTCCAGTTGTGACAAGTCTCCAGTCTTTGCCAGATGTGCCGTGGTTGGTGGGGTCGTGAGTATCAATAAGGATCGAAGGTTCAAGTCAGGATAGTGGGGTGACCTGGTAGAAGTGACTGGTAGACCAAGCTTTGACACCAGGTCTCACTGATGTCCACCGTCGGCCACTGTCTGGCCTTCAGCAGTCACTAACTCCTCCGGATGTGGTGTCCATGGGCCAGGAGGGAGGAATGACCCCCTCAAGGGGTAGACAATAAGAGGGTACTTTGTAGAGAGCTTAAAAACAGTATCACTGACTAAAAATCCATCTCCTCATGATCCTCAGATGATGGCAGTTCTCGGCGATGTCACTGATAAAACACAGCTCCAGTTCCTAGTCCTGGGCCATTCCCCCTTGCTCATGCCTTCACCTGTGAATCGAGGATTTAAGGGGACCCATGGATAATATACTACAGGGAGAAAGCTCCCAGTGAGTCTTTCCTATCTAACTTAGATGAAGTATACAGCACGTTTAACCGAGTTTCATGGCGCGGTTCCTGGAGGCACCAAACAGAAAACAACAGAGCAGGCACGGCTAGCTGCCTCTCCACGGCATGATGACGTGATGAGGAGGCCCGGGAGGTGCGCACCCCTGAGCAGTGCCAGTCAGCAGACTTGACCCTCCCGCACCTGTGGGAGCAGGACAGGGACAGTGACCTTAGAGTCTGCGCCGGAGTGGTAACTGCAGAGGGGCCTGGTTCCTCCTGGGTAAGAGCAGACACTTGCCTGCAGTGGACAGAGTGTCTGGAAAAGCTCTTAAATCTGAGACAATAATGGACTATGAGTTTTTTTCTTTCTCTTTTTTTTGACAGTGGGATTTGAAAGTCAGCACCCAGCACAGTGCCTAGAACATCGTGGTCTCCGTAAGTGTGTCAGATGCACGGTGGAGGGAGGCCATGTGTGATCACTGGCAAGTAAGGCTGCCTATGACATGTTGCTTAATGAAAAATGTAGATAAGATAACATAGGTATTTGTGTGTGTTATGGGATGTGAGAGTATTTCCATTTTTAAATGCTGTTTTAAGATCTTAAAAATGAGATTCTTTTGCCATAATAAAATAAACAATCAAATAAGAGTATTGTTTATTCATTTTTCTTCTTAAAGGCAGAGAAAAGGCAGAAGAAAGTAGAGCAGAGGTGAATCAAGAAAGGAAGCAAGGTGCAGGGAGAACTAAAGAAAGACGCTGGCAGGAGAGGGGCCAGTGGCAGCTGGTGGCGTGCCCTGTGGGTCACTGCCCTCCTGGACAGCGCCACCCAGGCTGCCAAGGTCTCTCTGGTTTCCCAGCAGCTCCAGCCCAAGCCAGGACCTCTGGGTCCCTTCACAACAAACAACCTGGCCTGGGCGTTGGGCCTGAGGGCACAGGAGCTCTTCAGTGGCAACCAAAACATTAGCACAAAGGGAGAAAAAAGAGACTTCATCCCTGGGAGGGCCGGGAGGGAAAGCAAGAGAAAGCAGCTTTAGAAGGGCTCTCCTGTCTCCTCTTCCCCCACCTGATCCTTACTCCCAGGACAAGTTAACGGCACCCCCACCTCCCAAGTTGGAGGGCCTGGCTCAGGACTCTTCTGCATGTGTGTGCATGTGTGGAGGGGTGGAGGGGCATATGAGAGACAGGGTGGGAGTGGGGTCTCAGGCACATTCTCCTAGAGCAGGAAGGTCAACCAAACTACTATAATTATTCCAGGGAACATCTCTCCCCACCAGCAGAACTAAATCACAACTCTTCAGCCTGGCTCCCTCCCACGGGCAGTAGCTACCCGAATCGTTCTCTACAAAGAAAACTTGGCCACTCAGTTGGTGTGGCAACTGAAGAGTCACCAAGATGGGACCTGCTGCCTTCAGCCTATCCAGGACCTGTGCTCAGGATACACAAGGGCTCCGCCCTGCCTCTCCCTACCCCATCTAGGAGTAAACCTAATTCCTTTTGACATTCAAAGGATAAGAGCCAAACCACCTGGCCCCATTGTACAGATGAGAACACCAAGGCCCAGAGAGCACCGGAGCTTAGCGCAAGTCACAAGGGTGAGTAAAGGATGGAAGTCCAGGTCTCTTACAGGTTGGCTTCTTGATACCAAGTACTTCACGCCACTCCAGGACTTTCCCCAGTGCATCTACTAAAGGGCTCTTCTGTTTCCCAAACCTGCCTGAAGGGGTGGGGGCACCGGAGGTTTCCTGTCTGGGCTGAGAGTGAAAGGGTTGAAAGAAGGAATGAGGAAGGAGCAGCCAGCAGCCACAAAAGGCTTCAAAGGGCTAGGGTCTCTGCCAAAAGAGCTTTGCACTGCTCAGAGTCAACTGGGCCAGCACTCCAGACCCGCCCCCACCCTGAGGCCAAGGCCATTCATACTGGCCCTCCCTCCCAGGGGCTTTCCGTGGCCAGGGCCTGAGACAGGCTTCCCTGCAACCCTGAGTCTCGCCACCCAAGGCGTGAGCTCTGGGAACTGGTCCCGCCTCCTGCCACAGCCACAGCAGGCAAGAGCAAAGCAGGCCAACCCTGACCTGCCTTGCAGCTGGCAGCAAGATTTTGACTCAGCTCTATGTAGCTGGAAAGAAAATGTGGATTACAGATAGAGACATTGAGCTGCAAACTCCACCAGAGACGGGCAAGGATAGCATTCAGTTCAGGTAGGTGATGATATTTTCTTTTAGATCACTGACAGGGGTGAAGTCCCCATTCGCTAAAGTAAGAGACAGGGGAGAGAGGGAAGGAAAGACAACCGCCCAGGCACCCAATTGCTACAGATAGCATGGGGGGGGGGGGGCGGTATGCATCTGAAGAAAGACTGTATGGTCAAAATCTGTGCTAACTTTTAGATTTCTGTTTGCTGGATGGTTTTTGCTCCCTGGGATCTGAGAATCCCAAGGTCGGTGCACCCCAGGGTGTCCGTGCTCCTCGGAATTCTTTGCAGGGCGCCTCGCACCTGGCACCGAGGCTCCCAGGCTGTGCGTCCCGGGGAGCTATGCCCGCCCGGAAAACCGTGTGCTCCCGCTTAGAGCTCTCGGGGATTCGAAGCCTGCTGCTGGGCACTGCGCTCCGGGGGTCCGCGGGGCTGCCGGGAGATGCAACTGACCTTGTCGGGTACCAGAATGATGAGTGGCAGCAGCAGTAGCGGGGTGAGGAACAAGATCACGAAGGACTTGAACTTGGAGGCATAGCTCATAGCCGAGGCCATCGCTTGGAAGGAGAGACTGGCGGGAGAGGACAGTGAGGGTTACCGAGAGGCTTCGCCGCCGGCTTAAGAAGGGGCCGCAGTGAGGGCGGGGGGTGGGGGGGCGATGAGAGAGAGGGACGACAACTCCGCCCCCACGGCGGGGCCTCCCAGGGCCCCGGGGCGGGGCCGCCCGCACGGTCCGTCGGGGCGCGCCTGCCCGGGGTCCGCCGCACGGCCGCAGCGGGAAGCGCGGACCAACTCCGAGGCTTCGGGCAAGCCCTCCAGGAGCGGCCAGCGCCCTGGCACCTCAAGACTCGCCAAGCCTTTCCTGCGCTGCCCGTGACGGAGGCGTGCCCTGGGGTTGCCAGGCAGGCTGTGTGAGCTGCCATTCATTGTGCCCGCCGTGGCGCGCTGCCCGGGTCTGCGTAAAGGCTCCCAGATGAAGTCCCCACGGCTGCAACGGGCTCTCCGGGTCTCTCTGGTTATCTCCACCCTCTCCTTCCTTTTGTCTTCCTCAGGCCCGCCCCAGCCCCGAGGGGTCTCTCGCCAGGCGACCGCCGCGCCCGACACCCTCCGCATCCCCGGCCTCCCCGCGGCGGCCGCGCTGGTCCCGGCACCGACCCTTCCTCCGGCGCGCCCTCTCCCACCCGGCGCATCCTGGGCGCTCTCCAGCGTCGGAAACCAGACGGGGCCACTGTCCTCAGTCCGGGCGGCTTTCGCCCTCCAGCGGACACCCGGGCAACCAGCTGTCGCGGTGCTGGCAATACGTGTGCCGCTTGGAAGGCCGAACTGAGCCTCCGCAGCCGCCGCTGCCGCCCCAACAGACCCTGGTGCCATTTGACAGAGAGAAACGGAGGTCTCCAGAGGCAGGGACTCAAACAAGACCACCCTGAGAATCGCTCATTGACGGCCTGCCGGTCTGCCATCAAGTCCTCAGCGGCGATTCTTGGTGCGAGAGGGACAGGGACGCAAACATCACGGCATCGCGTCTGTTGCTTTCTTCTTCCCTCTCCTCCCCTTCCCTTCCCTGCCTGTCTTCTCCTTCTGCCTTTTGGAGACTCCTAACCTTCCCGGTGGCTTAACCCCAGCTGTCTCCTTAGTGAATACCACACTCTTCTCTTCAGCCCAGCCCTGGTGCGAAGTCCCAGTTCCTATCTCCAACTTTTCACAGGCCTGAACAGTGCCTTGGTTCTCAAAGTCAGCACATCCTACATTAAGTTCATGACTCTTCCGGGGACGCCCCCCACACACACACCTAAGGGCGCATATTCCCCCAGACCTCTCCTGCAACTGTATGCCACCCGTTTTTAATTCTCATTCATCTAACCTTGGGTCTCTTGCCCTTCCCTCTGCCCCATCCCAGTGCACTTAGCTGGTGTGTACCTGTTTATCTTTACTGATGTTTTATGTAATGTCTATTGTATTCATCAGAGTATGTCCAGTTAGTGCCATCTACAGTCCAGATGAGTGTGCACTGGAAACATTTTCTCTGGGGGGTGTGCATGTCTGTAAGCAAACCATATGAGTACAACAGCTTAGAAAGGGGTATAAGATGATGAGACATGGGCTCTAAAGCCAGACTGCCTGGGTCCCTACCCTGGTCCCATCCCTGCCTGGCTGTGTGCCTTACACAGATGACCCTGAGTTTTGTTTCGTTTTTCATAAATGGAGGTAGTAATTCATCTTTGGTTCCAAGGGGTGTTTTGAAGATTACATAACTCCTGAGTTATTAATTCATATCATCTTAACACAGTGCTCTAGCACATAGTAAGCAACTGGTAAATATGTGCTCTTGCAAAATATCAAGTGGCAAGTTCAGTAGAGGAAGTTTCCACAGAGAAGATGGCATTTGAGCTGAGACTTAAAAGTCAGGGCAAAATTTGCCAGGCAGGAAGGAGGCTAGTCAAAAATCACCATTGACTATTAATGAGTATTGAAATTGTTGTGAAAAATCACAGTGAATCGGGAACACTGAAAACTAAAATACCTCAACAACAAAAAAGCTAAGTAACTGGAGAGAGCATTATCAAGTTCACAAACAGGAGGATGAAACACGGTAAAGAGTTCCATGCCTCTCACATTAACCTATCATTTCAACTTGATTCCAGTTAAAATCCCAGCAGAATTTTCACTTGACTAGCTAAGTCTAAACCTCAGATTTTTGCAAGGAGCCAACAGCTAAGTCACTTCTGGAGAGATGAAGGCAAGTTGACAATCGAAATTCAAATTGTGAGGAATATCCTTTTTGAAAACAACTGGGAAATAAAATATGGAACATAATCTTAATGATAGGTTACTAAAAGCGGTCACATCGAGATAAAAAATGATTGACAACATAATTCATTTTACTGTAAGTTATCAATATAAGATATAAACTGCTCCTTTTCATTACTTCATTTGTTGTAAGACAATGTACTATGTGGCTAAACATTATTTATAAAGTAGTTGAATAATTAATTCAAAAAATATGCTGTATTTCTTAAACATAAAATAATTAATTCCTTAACTAAAAGTATGTTATTACAATGCAAGACTACTCAGCCCTTAGAAGAGATGAAACGCTGTCATGTGAATCAACATGGATGAAACTAGAGGGGTTGATGCTAAGTGAAACAAGTCAAAAGAAGAAAGATAGATACCAGATGACCTCACTTATAGGTGAAAAGTGAACAGACAAAACAAAGCAACAGACAAAATATAACCAGTCCTGAAACAACTGCAACAGAACTGAGGTTACCAAAAGGGAATGGCACAGATAAGGGCAAATGGTGGTGGAGCCCACCGGACAATGGGCAAGAATACTTGATGTGGTGGAGGGCAGGGTGTGCTGAAATACATCTAAGACATGAGGAACCAATACATAGGAAATTATTCTAATGTATAGAATAATTACAATAAAAATATAATAAAATAAAAGCATGTTATTACTGACATACAAAAAAATTAATTATGTTAGAATATTTAATTACAATGAAATATAGTATATAATTGTGCAATGTTTATCCTCATCTAAATAATTTGATAGAATTTTATTCTAAAACTGAGGTCAATCAAGCTCCTTTTGGGTGTAAACGTTTTAGTATTAAGTGTATTGCTTCAATTTGACCTCAGTTTCTATTTGTAGTTGTTATTTTCTGGTCAGAGTTAATTGGCATTGTGTGTGATTTAAATTTTTGAAAATGTGTCAAACTGCAGAGGCATTTCAGTAGAAATGGAGATGTTAAAGGAAATGATGAAGAGAATTCTCTCGAATACAGTAAGGTGGCAGGTGCGATTTCTCAAACAAACAAATTAAACAGACACCAGACATGATATAAATCTAGTAAAACTTTTTCCACCCCCCAAGTACAACCAAGTTAAAATTTAAAACACTGATGCCATACTAAATCCTACATGCCATCTCTTTAGCAAAGTCACTGATAGCCAGCCTCTAAAAATACACTCATTCATTTTTATGAGAAAAACTGAGTGTATTAATAAGAATGATAAATACATTTAGATGACCCTTAAAATACGTATAATAAATACACTTACTACTAAAAAGATGGTGGATACCACTTTCATTTCTTCAATTAAATCAGTTTCCCTGCCAGACAGCACCGCACCTCATTAATCAAGAGGTGAAAGTCACTGTTCAGCAAAATTTGCCCAAAGCATTGTTATGTAGGCACCCTCTTTATGGCTAAAATAAAAACACTGACCAAGAACTGACAAGACTATGTAGCACCTGGACTTCCCGTACATTGCTGATAGGAATATAAAATAGCACAGATGTTGCAAAAACAAAACAAAATTTAAAAAAAGATCGACAGTTTGACAAAAAACAGTTTACTTTATAAAGTAAAACGTACATTTACCATCCAATCCAGTATCACACTACTGGGTTTTTATCTAAAAGAAATGAGAACTTAAGCTCTCACACAAATATATGTAAATATTCATAGCAATTTAATTTATACTAGTGCCAAACTAGAGACAATCCACCTGTCCTTCAATGACAGGTGAGTGGATAAACGGACTATAGCACATTCATACTATAGAAACTTACTTGACCATAAAAAGAACATTCTTGGATGCATTTCAAGGGCATTACGCTGAGGAAAAAACAAAATCTCAAAAGGTTACATAAATTATTATTTCTTGGTGTGCCCTGCCCTGGTGGAGCAGCAGTTAGGTCAAATGCCTCTGAAGGAGCACAGGCCATATAACTCTGGGTTTGAGTTCCAGGTCCCCGGGGAAAACAACCAGCATGAACAACTAAATAAAAATAAAACATTTCCTCCTCCTTTCTCTTCTTGCCCACCTGCCTACTCACCTCATTCCTGTATACATCTTTCCATTTTTTAAAAAATTGCGATTTCTTTGGTTCACAGTGCTATATTCATTTTAAGATATTGAAATGGCATCTTAGTCTATTTTTCACACAGCACCCACCACCAGAGTCCCAGTATCCTTTATCCCCACCCTTTCCCTCTTCCTTCCCTCCCCCTCCCACCCCCCTGGTATTCACAGTCCTGTGTTCTGTTAATTTTGTGGGGATTACTATGTTCATTTGTTTCATTTCATTATATTCCACATATAAATGAAACTGTCATTATTTCTTTTACTTTCTGAATTATTTTGTTGAACATGATCCCCTTCGGTTCCACTCAGATTGTTGCAAAGGGCATGATTTCATCTTTTTTAATAGCCGCATGGAATTCCATATACAGCCCCAGCTTCTTTACCCAGTCACCTGCCGGTGAGCATTTAGGTTGTTTCTGTGTCTTGGCTGTTGTGAGCTGTGCTGCTATGGGCACAGGGATGCAGGTATTTTTTCCGATTAGAGACTTTGTGTCTTCTGGATATATGCCCAGAAGGGGGATTACTGAATCCGATAGTAGATTCTTTCTTTCTTTTTTCCAGGAATCTCCATATTATTTTCCAAAGAGGTTGCACCAATTTACACAGACAGTGTAGGAGGGTTCCTTTTTCTCCACACCCCTCCAACACCTGCTGTTTCCAGTCTTTGATGTAGGCCATTCTCACCAGTGTGAGGTGGTACCTCATCGTGGTTTCTATTTGTATTTCTTTGAGGATGAGTGGAACACTTTTTCATGTGTCCATAGGCCATCTGTGTGTCTTCTTTAGACAGGTGTCTATTCTGTTCTTCTATCCATTTTTTGAGAGGGTTGTTTGTTGTTTTTTTATTGTTGAGGTATATGAGCTCTTTACTTATTTTGGAGATTAAGTTCTTATCTAACATATGCTCTGTGTATATCTTCTCCAATTCCATGGGTTGCCTTTGTGTTTTAGTGGTGGTTTCATTTGTGCAGAAGCCTTTCAGTTTAATGTAGTCCCAATTATTCAGTTTTGCTCTGGTTTCTTTACCATATGTGCTCTTTCCCCAAAGACATCTTTGAGGTTGATGCTGTGGAGTGTTTTCCCACATTTTCTTCTAAATATTTTACGGTTTTGAGCTTACATCCAGGTCTTTGATGCATTTTGAGTTAATCTCTGTGAATGGCGCTAACGAGTAATCTAGTTTTATTTTTCACGGGTGTCTATACAGTTTGCCCAACACCATTTAGTGAACAGACTTTCCTTTCTCCATTGTATGCTCTTGGCACCTTTGTCATCAATTAATTGTCCATATTTGTGTGACTTTATTTCTGGGCTCCAGTTTTATTCCACTGCTCTGTGTCTATTTCTGTTCTGGTTCCAAATTATTTTGATGATGATTCTCTGTAATATAGGTTGAAATAAGGGAGTATGATTTCTTCGCTTCTCTCTCTCTCTCTCTCTCTCTCTCTCTCTCTGTCTGTCTCTCAACATCTTTGGTTATTCGAGGCCTTTTGTGACTCCAAACAAACTTCAGAATTGTTTGCTCAATTTCCTTGAAAAAATGTCCCTGGAATTTGAATGGGAATTGTATTAACTCTCTCTATTGCTTTGGGTAGAATGGTCATTTTGAAAGTCTGTTAAGTCTTCCAATCCATGAACATGGAATGTTTTTGCATTTCTTTGTTTCTTCTTTTTGTCAAAATCCTTTAGTTTTTGTTGAAAGGTCTTTCAAGTCATTTGTTAAGTTTATTTCCAGATATTTGAGCTTTCCTGGTGCTATTGTGAATGAAATTTCTTTCTTAATTTGTCCTCTGCTTCATTGTTTGTATACAGGAATGCTACTGATTTTTATGTGTTGATTTTTTATCCTGTCACTTTGCTGTATTCACTTACTGTTTTTAGCAGTTTTTTGGTTGAGTCTTTAGAATTTTCTAGGTATAATGTCATTTGCAAATAATGATAGTTTTATTTCTTCTTTTTCAATTTGGATTCTTTTAATGTGCTTTTATTGCCATGTTGTTCTGGCCAAGACTTCCAGAACTATGCTGAATAGTAGTGGTAATAGTGGACAACTTTGTCTTATTCCTGATCTTAGGGGAAAGGCTGTCAGTTTTTCACCGTTGAGTATGATATTGGCTGTGGGTTTGTCATATATGCTTTTATTATGCTAAGATATGTGCTTTCTATTCCTATTTTGGTGGGGCTTTATCAGGAATGGGTGTTGAATCTTGTCAAATGCTTTTTCTGATTTCCTTTCATCACTGTTACTTTGATATCTTTTTCCATAGCCCTTCACTTTCAACCTACGTTTATCGTTGGTTCTGATATGAATTTCTTATAGGTATAATATTGATGGGTCCTGTTTTTTGATCCATCCTGCCACTCTGTGTCTTTTGACTGGTGAGTTCAATCCATTCATGGTTAGGGTGATAACTGAAATGAAGGGCTTTGTTACCATCACTTGAGCTTTTATTTTCTGTGTCTATTAATTCAGATCCTGTTTGTTTATGCCTGTTTTTTCCTTTGGATGGTTTTCAGTGTCTATTCTGCCAGCTTTGTCTACTTTGCAGTTACGTATCTCTTTAGGATTGGATTTTGTGGTCGCCACAAGGATTGTCTCTAACTTTACTGCTCTAAAATAGTCTTTTATGAGCTGATGCCATGTCATAGTTACATATTCATACAGATTCCATCTTTTTCTTTCCCCCTTTAATGTTTTTTTGTTTGTTTGTTCTCTCCTGTTGGTCCCATCTTTCTTTCTGCTTCTGCTTTGCCCCTTTTAAGATTTCCTGACTGGCAAGCTTAGTGATAGAAAAATCCACTAACTTTTGTTTGTCATCGAAGACCTTTATTTCTCCATCATATTTGAATGGTAATTTTTCAGGGTGGAGTATTCTTGGCTGGTATTTTTTGCCTTTTAGTATTTTGAATATGTCTTGGCATAGGTATTTTTATGTTTGGAAATTTTGGTGTTCTCTCTGCTTCTTGGACCTCCAAGGTTACTTTTTGTAATAGATGTGGGAAATTCACTATTACTTCTTTGAAAAGGTTTTACGTTCCTTTCTCCCACTCCTCTTCTTCCAGGACACTTACACTGTCCTTATATTTGTTCTTTTTGTCGTGCGTTATATTTCTTATAGGGTTTCTTCATTTTTCCTTAATCTTGTTTCTTCTCTTCCATGAGGGTCACCTCTGTGATCTTGCCTTCAATTTCTGGTATTTGCTCCTCTTTGAGATTGAATCTGTTTATGAACTTTCCATGTTTATCTTCAATTCCTTGATTGTATCATTCATCACTAGCATTTCTGCTGGCACTTCCTTCATGCCTTCAATCTCTTTGGTAAAGCGTTCCCTTTGAAATGTCACTTCTTTTCTGAGGTCTTCCAATTGCCTTTGGGTAGTTGTATGTGCCTCCTGAATGCCATTCAGCTTTTTAATAACTCATTTTGAACTCTTTATCTGTTAAATTGTCTCACTATCAATGGAGTTCTTCTCTGGTGAGCTCCTGGCATCTTCCTCTTTTGAGGTCCTTCATGGTTTTGGGGAGTGACTTCGGTTTTTGAATGGCTTTCATCTCTGCCTTGAATTTAGCATCGTGGCTTTCCTTTTCTTTTACTTTAGATTTCTTCCTACAGGTACGATGATGATGACACCAGGAGTCAGCCCCTTGACCTCAGTGGTGTGGGACCAGTTCTGCTCTCTAGGATGCCCTCTTGTGGTGGGCCACTGATGCTGCTTCAGGTGTTTGCAGGCTTTGCGGCTCTCAAATGGTTTGCAGGCAGCCCAGGTGCAGCCCACTGCACACAGAGATCAGAACTTTCCTTTGATAATGGAGGCAGGGGTCTCCCTCCCTGTAGTTCTTCAGCGGAAGCCCAATTTCACAGGTCTGTGCACTCCACTGCACTCCGAGGCACCATCCTGTAGCCAGACTATGGGGGCACGGGGTTCACCACCGCTGCTCTTTGAAACCCCAATTACGTGTTTCAGACCTGTGTCGGAGTTGAGTCATTCTGGGGGTCCTCAGGGTCCTGAGGCCTACTGCACTTGTTCCAAACCCTTAGTGTGCGGGGCTGGGGGTCAATGTTGAAGGGACCTGAGACCAGGGAAGCGCTGGTTCAGTCTGCGGTGGGACAGGGGATCAGGGTCAATGGTACCTGAGGCCTGGAGGGCACTGGTTCCAGTCAGGCCAGGGCAGGGCCAGGGGTGGATGGTCTGCCGACCTGCTGGACCTAAGGCCTGTTCGGCACCAGCTCTAGGCCATCATGAGGCGGGCCAGGTGTGGGCAGAGGATCAGGGGACCTGAGGCCTGGTGGGCGTTGATACCAGCCGCTGGGACAGGGATCAGGGGTCTGTGGGTCCTGAGGCTGGTTCAGGCCTGGCCCAGTGGCAGGAACCAGGGGTGTCTGCAGTACCTGAGGCTGTTTCCGGCCTGGCCCAGTGGTGGGGACCAAGGAGGTTTGTGGTCCCCGAGATCCGGAGGGGGCGGGGCAGGAACAAGGTGGCGGGAGTGGGGGCGGGGATGGAGTGCCCGTGAGTCAAGGGCACTGAGGCCTGGCGTCAGCGGGTTCCGGAAGAAAACGGTATTACTGATGCCTAGGACCTGTCTAGGAATGTAACTAGTGATACTTTCCATGGGGGCTCACATTTTGGGACATGGTGTATAAGTATTTCCATGGTTTGGACCAGTCCAATGACTGGTCCCAAAAGCAGCTGTTACTTGTTTCCTAGCTTTAACTTAGGAACACTTCCATTTGTAAATAAGCCTTCAGTCGGTGCCACCGTCAAAAGAGAGTCTTGATCAGCTTTCCTCAGGTTAAAAATGTAGCAACGCATACTCCAGTGCTGTAAGTCAGACACCCGTGCGTTTGCAGTGCTGCCCCTGGCTGTGGGGAAACTGGGCAGCCCCACACTCTTCCCATTCTGAGTAGTAGGTTGTGGCCTTCACATCCGCTGTCATCCCCAAACCCCATCCCAGACACCCTCCGCGACACTTTCCCTGACTGAGAGCTGGAGCAAAAGGACTGGTGGCACCTTGCCATACCTCTAAAACCTTTGCTCGAGGACAGCACATGGCTCCCCGTCTCTTAGCCAAAGTATCACCTCCAAGTCCAGAGTCAATGGGGTGAAGAAATGTGCTATCTATAGGGAAGACGGGGAAAGAATGCAAAATTGTGAACAAACAATATGACTGACCACGCACAATGAATATTAAGTCCAAGGCAATAATAGACACATCTTTTAAAAGTGATGTGTTTGTGGAAATGACAAACGTTGGTGAGGATATAGAGAAAAGAGAACACTTTTACACTGTTGGTGGGAGCGCAAATTGGTGCAACCTATATGGATAACCCCTTGGAGATTCCTCAAAAAGTTAAATATGGAAATCCCATATGATCCCACCATCCCACGTCTGGGTTTACCCAAAAGATACAAAAACACTAATTTTCAGAGATTTATGCACCCCCATGTTTATTTCAGCCTTATTCACGATAGCTAAGAATTGGAAATTACCTAAGTGCCCAACATCAGATGGATGGATCAAGAAGATGTGGTACATATATACAGTGGAATACTACAAACACCTTAGAAGAGATTGAAAATCTGTCATTTGAATCAACATGGGTGGATCTAGAGGGAATTATGCTAAGTGGAATAAGTCAAAAGAAGAAAGATACCAGATGACCTCACTCATAGGTGAAATGTGAATAGACAAAACAAAGGAACAGAGGAAATAAAATCAACTCTTGGTCATTTAAAATAGAACTGAGGTTACCAGTAGGGAATAGGGCAGAGGAGAGAGCCAGATGGTTGCGGATCGCACTGGACAATGGTGAAGACCACTTGGTGATTTGGTGGAGGGCAGAGTGTGTTGACATATATCTGAGGAATGGGGGATCTGCACATATGGGGAAACTACACATATGATTTATATTAGTAAATCAAAGTACTGCAATCAAATACTAAAAAAGTTTTTTTAAAAAAACCCTCTTTTAACTTTCTACCTTGTTCACCATAAAGTTAGTGTCCTTAAAATGGTCAAGGTGTCTTGTGATCTGACCTTCTCATACATCTATCCTTTTCTCTTAGGTCATTCTACATTGCCTACTCACCAATTGCACCTCCTTGGGGTTCCTAAAACATGCTATACCCACCCTCACCCCAAGACCTTTGCACCTGCTGTCCCTTCATCCTGGATAACTTTCCCAATATAACCAAAAAAATTGCTCCCTCATTTCCATCAGATCAGTGATTAATACCACTTTATAAGAAGATCTTTTTCATCTCCAAATATACCTCACAACCTCCCTTCTGTGCTTTATTTCATGACTCTTATCCCCTGATAAAAATACAACTTTAAGTTTGATAGTCTTCAATCTTCTACTAGAATATAAGCTCTCAGAGAGAAGAAACTGTCTGTTTTGTTCATTGTTATATCACCTATCACCCTCTCTAAAAATTTAAGTCTTTTTAAAAAAGAAGTTAAGAAAACAGATATATTACATACAAGAGAACAAAACAAGAAATATTGCTGACTTATAAAAACAATCAAGGTGTGCCCTGCTGGTTTAGTGGTTAGGTTCACTGCCGGCCCAAGCCACATACATCCCAAGAACTGGGTTTGCATCCCGGGGCCAGGGGAGCAGCCAAGATGAACAACTAAAGTAAATAAATAAATGCTTCTTCCTCTTCTCTCTTCCTGTCTGCCTGCCTACTTGCTTTCATTCCTGCCTGCACCTTTCCTTCTTTTTGAAAAAAAGAAAATCAAGAACTTCAAGGGAACTACATCTCTAAGTTAACAAAAGAAATTAAATACAAAGATATGCAAGGCAAATATGCAAGGAAAAGAAAAGCGTGAATGACAAAATGCTACAAGTTGACATGGAATTCAAGGAAAACAAGACAAAGAGGTATAAAAATGTAATGAGAAATAATTGCGATCTTGAAGAAGACATGTGTAAGTCATAAACCTTAATACAACAAACAACATCACAAAGTAAAATCATCTCAAAAAATACAAGAAGCAATTAAAACATTAAACAAAAAGCTGGTCGCATTATCAGAATAAGCTAGAATATGCTATAGTAACAAATAAGTCTCATCTTCTCATCGTCCGTAAGTTTACTGCATTAAAGAAAGAGCTGAAGATAACACAGGGTGTTTTAAAGGCTCATGCCAGAAACTGGTTCTCACCACCTTTGGCCAGAATCTGCTATTAATCAAATTTCAATTGCATGCCCCCAATTTAACTACCACTAAGTCTAGGAAATGTAGTGTCTTATGGCCTGCTAAGAAGAGGAAACAGAGCAGTAAGCACTTAGTATCTTTTTTTTACCAAAGTAGTTATCTGAAAAATCTAATCAAATTAACAAGCTCTTGACAACACAAGTCAAGATACAAATTAAAAATGCACAAGAAAAATTGATGATAAAGAGTATCAGGAATAAAAATGGATATATAACTGCAGATTCAACAGAAATATGGAAATAAATTACTCCAATTACTAAATTTTAAAATATTGATGAGAATAATTTCTACATTCATAACATGAAACTTACCAAAGAAGGAATAAAACAATAAAATCAATGCATACCACTGAAGAAATTGAAGATTTTTTTAATTTTACCCATAACCCCCACTACTCCACCAGTCCTAGAAAGTTTCATGTGTATTATGTAAAATATCCTGACTACATAGTCCAATCTTATATACAATAGTCCTGAAAAATAGAAAAATACACTCCTATTATTTTAGGTTGATGAAACTTTAGCAGCAAAACCATAAAAGAACAGCACAAAAAAAGGGAAAGTATAATCTTAATTTGCAGATAAATAGATACGAATGCCCCAAATAATTACCAAATTCAAGTCAGCAAAATATTAAATATGTCTCTATTCTCTACCCATCCTTAAGTTTATTTGAATATTAAATTCTGTGCTGAAAATCATTTCCCTCAGAAATGTAAAAGCCATTATCTTTTATCTTCCAGTATTGCTATTTAAAAGTCTATATGCATTCTTACTCGGGATTTTTCCTCTCTAGAAGATCATGGGTCTTATTCCTAATGTTCTCGATTTTTCACATTAAACGCCTTTATGTCAGTATTTTTTTTCCTATACTCAGCACTTGAAAGGCTCAGCAAACTGATGTCCTTTCATTCTGGAAGATTTTTTGTTTTGTTTTGTTCTACTTTTTTTTTTTTTCCCAGTCTAATCTTGACCCTGAATTCATGGCTTCCATTGCCTGTGCCCTTGCTGCTATGTCTGAAATTGTATTGAATTATTTCCTTAATTATTTCTTCTCCATTTTCCCTATTTTCTCTTTCTAGAACTATTATTTGGATATCAGCTCTACCGAATTGATAATCAACTTTTTAAAAAATCACTCCTCTCCTATTTTTCTTTCTCTCTGTCTTTTTGCTTTATTTGGGACATGTTTTCTCCAATGGACCTCTCGGGATGTCTGTTCAGTTATCTCTTATTTGTGCTATTACAGTTTTAATTTCCAAGAATACTTATTTCCCTTTGAATAATCATTTTTGTAGCATTGATTTTGTTTTAGAAAGTATGTTTTTAACAATCTTTCTGAGTATATTATTTTCATTTCTTTGAAGACTTTTCTTTATAATGCTGTTTCTAATAACAAAAAAAATGGAAAATCCTAAATTCTAATTCACAGGATTAGTGACTTGAGACATATTCATACAATTATGTTCCTTTCCACAGTTAAAAATGAACAATCTAGGGCTACATGTTTGAATGTGGATAAATCTCAAATATATATGACTGGGGGTACAGGACAACTTATGGAATTATGGATATATATATCTCTTAACTCTCCATTCATACAAGGTTTAACAACATGCAATATAAATGTGTATGTATGTGTGTGTGTATATACACACATATGTATGTATTTATTTATGAGTCCATACATACATAGTAAATATTTAAAAGTCATGCAAGGGAATGACAAACTCCAAATTCAGGAGAGTATTTACATGTGGAAAGGCAAAGAAATAGAATCAGAGTACACAAGCAACTTCAACAATTATTTCTAATATTTTCTTTTTAATCTGAGTATTATTGAACAGATACCCATTTGGGGGAGTTTTGACATTGTAATATATCCATAATATTTATATATATATATGAAATAAATAAGGAGATAAGTTGAAAATAATATCCATCTCTGCTTAGAAAAATTAGGGGGGAAAAAAAGGGGGGAGCAGACAAGAGATCAACACAACTCCAGCTGTCATTTACAAGATTTGAGTAAGTTAATAATCCAGTTTTGCTTAATTTTAACCCAAAGAGTACAATGCCCTGACCATGATTGGACAAACCACAATCAAGAAGGGAACTGCAACAGAAGGGAAATTTTGCAAATGCTGGTTAGTTCCTAGCATACCCAAACAATTCCCCTTATTATAATTCCAAAAGAGTGGACGTAATTTGAAAATTGAAAAGCATGGTACTTTTCATCTGTCCAAGGGATCACCAGTGGAGACAGAGAAGTGGAGTTTGGGATTATATCTACACATGAGTATTCTCCCAACCACATGCCATAGCATTTCTTGATTACTCTGAACATCTGATGTTTCTTCCTGCCAATGACACTGTCATCAAGGTAAAATAAACAAGTGTGACCCGATCCACATTGCCACACTGTGCAATGGGAACATCACCATCCCTACATGGAAGTGTCCCTGGAAAGAGAGATGACAAAGTTCATTCTCCTGGTTACATTTCCAACCTGGTCATGAATGGTCATCATTGTGGCTTCCTGTTATTTCCTGCTCTCCCTGCCCCCTTATACCAAAGGTGGTTGTGATGCTCCCAGCAGGAAGTAAAGTCAGATATTCAACAGAACTAAAAAATTACTTCAACAAATGAATCCCCACACCTGTTCCACCTCTTCCTATTCCCCACATATTTGCAACGGCAAGTCTAGTATACTCTTCTATGTTTGTAAATAGAATAGCTATTATTTCACAACATCCCAATTTTAGGTATTATCTATTGACATCCTATCATAAAAGATTATTTAGCCCTCTTCTAGCAATCCTACCACACTTCCCATCCATGCATTCTCTCATTCCTCATACCAATATTTTTGTCAAATCAGAGTTTAAAGTATGAAGGCAACGAAATCCTTCCAAACAAGCTTTGAAAAACAAGGTGTAACAAATAGGAATAGGCTTTCTGATTAGACAAGGTGAACGGAACACAGGCACTTAGTTCTGTATCTTCCCCAGATTCTATTAAAATGATAGGAATAAGATACAAAATTGCTATGAACCTACAAGTACAAGCAGGAGAGGAAAAAAGAAAGCACATTAAATTTGATGGAACTACTGACTTGGCAGAGAGAAAACTGCAGAAATGCATGTGCTTGCATGTGGGCTACTGATGAGCGCACAGTTGGTCACTCATCATTTAATGAATTTTTACTGAGTGCCTAATATGTCCTAAGGAGTGTTCTAGTCATTGGAGACATACCAACAAACAAGACAAAGAAAAATGCCTTCCCTCAAGGAGCTACAGTCTATCTGAGAAAAGAGAATTAAAAGTAAATCAAATACATAATATGATGGTGGAGGTAGCAAAGCACGGAAGTGGAATATGAAGTGAGTGTCATGGAACAGAACAGAACATTATATGGGTGATCTGGAAAGACCTTACTGAGAAGTGTCTTTTGAGAAAAGACCTGAAGGAAGTTAAGGCACATCCATGTAGACTCCTTAGGCAAGACAGACTTCCAGACAAAGTGAACAACTAATGCAAATGCCTCCTGCAGTGGAAGCGTACTTGATTAGCTCATTGAAAAGGAAACAGGTCAGTGTGGCCAGAGTGCAGTGAGTGAGAGGGATGGGGATGGAATATGAATGACAGAGAAAGACAAAGATGGAAGCAGAGGAATTTCCACTTCCCATATGGCCAGGTAATCTCATGGAAGACTGGTATCCTTATTAATATGAACTATAAATTCTGGAGGAATTTTTTTTTAATTTTTAATTGAGAAAAAAATCTACTTGGATCTACTGAAGAGGAAAAAGCAACACTTTCCGATATTGGAGAAAGCCTGATATTAGTTAACAACTGGAAGAAGAGAATTGGATGAGTGTTCCGTCAAAGGGCAGGCTACTAAAAGCTTAATCAAAAATCCCGTCTTTCTGTCCTGAAAGCCAGAGAACAACCATTGCAGCTGGAAACTGTTGAGAAATATCAGAGAGTGTTAGAGAGAGGGAGCTGTAAATTCTACTTATAGGCGTGCCCTGGTGGAGTAGTGGTTAGGTCAGTTGCCTCCAAGGGAGCACAGTCCATGTATATCCCAAGTACCCAAGTTTCCATCCCGGGTCCCAGGGGGAATAACCAGTGTGAGCAACTAAATAAAGTTAAAATAAAAATGCTTCTTCTTCCTCTCTCATCCTACCTGCCTGCCTGCTTGCCTTCATTCCTGCTTACATCTTTCCTTTCAAAAAAAATCCTGCTGATAAATTCTACCCAAACCCCCAGGGTAGCCCCTGCATCACACATACATGATATATATTTAAACAACTTAACTGCAGACAAAAATCTTGGGATTGAGATTTAAAACTATATTTGCATCTAAGCAATTAATGGCTGCTTAAGAAACAGCTCACTGCTTTTCAGAGGACTATAAAAAAAAACAACAACTTACAATCTCTACAATATGATATTTACAATGTCCAAGATTAATCCCAAATCACTTGATAGGCAAAGAAACAGATACATGGAAACCACTCTCAAAATAAAACACAATCAGCAGAACTCCAAGATGGCCTCTAAGTTGTAATTAGGAGACAAGGATTTCAAAACAGCTAGTGTAACCAAGCTCGTGACATAAAGAAAAAAATGTGCTTGTCATGCATAAACAGACCGGAAATTGAAGCAGATAAGTAAAATTATTTTAAAAATCAAATGGATCTAAAATTGATAAATTCTATATCTAAAATTAAAAATTAAGAGCAGCTAGAAGATGACAGAGGAAAGAGTTAGTGAACTTAAAGGCAGATCTCAATAGAAAATATCCAATCTAAAGAATAGAGGAAAATAATGAAACAGAAACTCAGGAACTTGCAGAGAAATATCATGTCTAACAAACATGCAATTAGAGTCCTAGAAGAAAAGATAAATAATGTAACAGAAAAGATATCTTCCTAACTGATTAAAATTTGAAGAATTTAGTAAGATATAAATTTAAAGACACAAGAAGTTCAGCAAAACCCAAGCAAGGTAAATATAAAGAAAACTGTACCTAACCACATCAATTTCAAATTGCTAAAACCAAGAGAAAGAGAAAATGTTGACAATAGCCAGAGAAAAATGGCAGACTACAAACAGGGAGATGATAATTCAAATGACCATACAATTTTCATCAGAATTCATGGAGAGCAGGAATTTTTAATGTACTAAAACAGAAAAAAAACTATCAACATATAATTCTATAACCAATGAAAATATCCTTCAAGAATTGAGGAAAAATAAAATGTTCAGATAAAAGGAAATTAAAATAATTGACTGTCAGAAGACTTCAGGAAAATGAGAGTGGCTGGAAACCTGGATCTTCCATTTAAAACTCTGGACACTGAGCCTCCAGTGAGCTTCCTGGTGATCACACACCCCTCCATGTACTGGGAAGGTGATGCATCTCTGAGGACATGGAAGCACCACATTTGGGAGCCTGCCAGAACACAGTCCGCACGCCTCTTCATCTGACTGACCATTCTTTGTCACCTTTATAATAAATCATAATTTGATATAATCATAAGTATAGTATTTTCCTGAATTAGAGTAAATTATTGTTTTTAATGGATTCATGGGAATCCTCAAATTTAGGCAGTTGATCAGAAATAAAGGCAGCATAAAGACCCACAGTTTGCGGCTGGTATTCTGAGGAGGTAGGGGGAACCTCAGAATTTGGAGCCAGTCAGAGGAGGGAGTGTTTGGAAGTCCCTGAACTTGCAGTTAGTTGGTGACTCAAGTGAAATCAGTCTTCTAGAGCTCTGTGCCCTTAACCTGTGAGATTTAACTCTGGCAGCTATGTCAGAATTTAATTGCATATGAGTAAATGAAAAAGACTATTCTTTTTCTTCATGATTTCTTTAGAATTTATGTGCTTATTGAAAGGAAAATGTACAGTATTGTCCAAAGGTTCTAGGAACTGAGTTATGTCTTTCCAGCTTCATATGTTGAAGCTCTGACCCCCAAGATGACTGTATTTGAAGATAAGACTCTGAGGAGATAATTAAGGTTAAATGAGGCTACAAAAGGTATGGCCTTAATCCATAGGGTGGTGACTTTATAAAAAGAGGAGGAATAAGATCCCTCTATACACACACACATGCACACACGCACGCACACACACACACACACACACACACACACACACACACACACTGAATGCACAATGAGAAGGCAGCTCTCAACAAGACCGGAGGAGAGGTCTCAGCAGAATCCAACCACACTAGCACCTTGGTCTGACCCTTGCAGCCTCCAGAACTGTGCGGAAGAACTTTCTGTTGTTTAACCCACCTACTCTATAGCAACTTGCCGCGGCAGCCCTGGCACACTATGGCAGGTCATGTTTATAACAACACAGGCGTAATACTATGACAACTCTGAAATACAGGACGCAAAGGCAGGGGACAATAAATGGTGCAAGGCGTCTACATCTTCCATCAAGTGACAGAATGCTAACCCTAATCAAATAATGGAAGAATGAGTTTTGAAATATGGAAATTTAGAATGATTAAGAGCTGAGAGGCTGCCCCACTCCAACTTAATCATATGTTCACCCCTTTTTCTAATAGTAAAAAAATGCTCAAGGCCTTATTTTTTTTCTCTCTCATCCCCAAAACAGTGAATAAAAAAAAAGCTGACATGCTTCATCCTTCATCTGTGTCCCATGATATCTGGCAATAGGTAAAGTGACTAAGCCATGACTACGAGAGCTGAAAAACCACTGTGAGTGGGAAATGGCCCCTGGACAGTTCTTCTCACTGTCCCTTTCAGGACAAAGAGGGGAGCAGTGATCACCCACTGGGTTGGAGGAAGTGAGTGAGGAGGTGCTTTAACCAGGAAAAAGAGCTGAGACTATAGAAACAGACCTCTGACAGAAGGCAGGGAAGGGAAAGCACTTGGGACCACAAAGGCACACAGAATGCATGGAGCTGCTGGTGGGTGCCCATGAGTGTAATGACATGTTTCCTCCCCTTCTCATGCCAGCCAGGCAGGAGCCGGCAGGGCATCCCCTGACTTTGCTGCCCGGTCAGGCCTAGAGCCTGCCCCCAGCACAATCGCATGCATCCCCAGGCTTGAATTCCTTCCAGAGACCAGTCATTTGATGTGATTGCTCATGGTCTGAAAAACAAGCTTCCACCCAAACATCTTGTGCTGAGGCGACTGCAAGCTCAGTGATCACGTCTCCCAGGACTCTGGCCCACTGTGACCACAGGATCCTCTAAAGGCATGGCCGACAGAAGTAGTCACCATTCCACCATATAATTTTTGTCTGGGGAGTGAACTCTCTCTGTCATTACATCATTTTCCTTAGCATAGTGATCCCTTGGAAGAGCAAAGCTTATCTAAGATCTTCTCAAAGGCACCTATTGAAATCATCTTCTTTTAATAGTCCCTGCTATCTTCCAGGACAACTTTCACAGAGTTTCCTGTTCTAGCCTCAAAACACTACATCAAGAGATGTCATTATTTTTGCTTCCTGGTCCAGCCCAAAGTTCCCTGTACCTCGCAGTGGAAGATAACATTGGGGGGCTCAGACGAATCACTTTTGAAAGATTAGGTTCCTGTGACAACGCCGACCCCCTCCCCTGAGCCACAGGGCGGACACAAAGAGCCCGCCGGAAACTCCTGCCAGCTGCCAAGCTTGTAGCCACAGTGTCCTGGGGAGGAATTCTGAGCTCACAACAGCATTTCTCATCTAGTTTGTTAGGGGCGAGGGCCGTGGAGGGCTTGGGGACCCGCCAACAACGGGTGGCAGGATGGTGAAATCATGTAAGCCCACAGCATTGATTCATGCGGTGGTGGGAATGGGGACAGGCTATTGTGCCAACCAGAATATGCCTGGACACGCATTCCAGTTAAAAATAGCAATGGCTCCAGAGCAGGCTTGGTGGTCAAAAAGAAATCTGGCTTTATCTGTCAATTCTAATTTTTTTTATAAAAGAAAAAAGAGTCATGCCTTCCTTATATAATTGTAAGTGATCTTTTAAAATCCAAAGGATTCAGCCATTGCTGCTGCTTTCAGAGTCCTCGGGTTCAGGGGTGAATATGGGGGTGAGGGAGATTCTAACTCCTGCTCTAATTATCTCAAACCGGTGTCCGCACCCTCAGGCTGGCCAGCATTTGAAGGCCACTGCTCACGGGCGGTTCTTCACTGCCTCCTAGGGGCACGGCAGGTGGCTCCCTCAGGCGGAGGGTGCTCGGTCAGAAAGAATTTGATGAAAGAAGTGACCAATCTCAAACCACCTACATCTGAGGTCGGTGGGCAGGGGAGTGGGGGGGGGGGCGCAGTTGGGTCACCAGAGACGTGACTAACAATCACCAGAAGCAGAGGAGGTAGGTCCTCTGTCAGTGAAAACAGTTGGTCTTTATGGGGAATTTGACATGAAAGGGAAGGGTTGGGACAGTCAGGAAAGAGGAAACATCTTAGAAGAAAACTGAGTTATAGATGAAAACTCTCATGGTCCTTTCTATGCTCCCCAGACCCCCATCACTGATTCCTGCCCTCTGGGAAGTCTCACCTGTGCACCCCTCTTTTCCACCTTTACTACACTCTTCTGTCAGTGAAAGCTCTTCTTTTCTTATTATTGGGAGATTCCCAAGACTGCCCGGGGATGAGACATGTGGGCAGGGAAGGTTAGAGGGATTAAAGTGAATAAGAAAGGAATCAGGGTGCTAACCCAGGTCTCTCTGACTCCAGGTCCAGGACTGCCCCGAAACAAATAAGGAGGATGGTGTCTCACTTAGATACATAGACCCCTGAGTTAGATCAACTTGGTTTGAATCCAGCTCTGACATTCACTGTGTGGACTTCAGAAAATTGCTTAACCTCTCTGTGCTTCCATTTCTATAGTTGAAAATGCAGCTAATAATTCTCATTCCAGAGTTGTTGAGCAGATTAAGATAATGCTTGTAAAATGCTTAGTCTGATCCCTGGAATGTAGGACATGTTTAAGCGTTCATTTGCAATTATTTCCTATCACTGGGATCATTATTCCCTCTCACCCTCTCCCATGGTGCCTGAATTTTAGTCTAGCAGAGGTTGGAAATCAAGTGTAGGCATTTTCCTTAATCCTATTGTCCTCCTCAGAAAAGCTGCTCCCATCTAAAAGGTTTCCCAGACCGAATTCCAAGGGTCATGTGTAGAGGTGACCCCTCACCAACAAGCAATTCTCCAACCCCAGCAGGGTGTCCAAGAATTCAACTTGATTCACCTCAATTCTGAAACTCCCCAGAGACAGGCTCAGATTGCACAGCAAAAGGGCACCATCTCCCAAGACCACCCTCCTCTTCAGATGCCAGTCATAAGCTATATCTCACCTGTGCTTCTGACCAATGGGCTCCAAAGTGGAGGCTCCCACATCCCCATCTCCTTAGACCTCAGACACCTGTTGCAGGCCTGGGTTATTACCTTGCCTCTACCTGACTGTCACAGAATGCAGGATACTCACTTGCTCACTAGATTACTGGTTTATTACAAAGGATGTTACTCAGGAACAACTGGGTAGAGGAGGTACTCTGGCGAGGTGCCGGGAAGGGGTGTGAAGCCTCCCTGCCTTCTCCAGGAGCACCTTTCTCTGGGCACTGCTGTGTGTTCATGAACCAGGAAGCTTCCTGAATCCCTCCTTGTGGTTTTATGGGGGCTGTGTTACGTGGGCATGATGATTAAACTGTTGGCCATCGGCGACTGAGTTCGACCTCCGGCCCCTAGCCCTCCCTGAAGGAATGAGACTTCCAACCCTCTAATCAAGAGATTGGGTCTCCTGGCAGCCAGCCCTCATCCTTATGTGTTTCCTCAAAACTCACCTCATTCACATTTGTCACTCTCAACACTTAGGAAATGCCTGGACCTTTGAGAACTGTGTGCCAGAAGCTGTGGATGAAGACCAACTATAGATGAGAAATTCATATTTGGGTCAGCTGAGTAACCAAGTACATACTTCTTCTAAGTCACAATGTGACTGAAAGAGTGGGAGAATGCATTATATCAGCTGACTTCTTGTGAGTCTTTATGTCGCACCCCCATTTGCAGAATTCTCTGGCTTCTGTGTCATCACTCACTGCGGTTGTTTGTCGTCTTTTGATTAGCACAGCTGTTTCTGGGGTCTGGGAGATCTCGGAGGACCTGCAGGGATATGCACTAGAGTGGGTAGTGTCGTGGTGGGATGAGGCTGGAGTGCTTGGCTTTGACTGAGAAAGAATTCAACAGAGTCCCCAGTAGGTGGCCTACAAGGTAAGCTGATTTGCAAGTAAGAGTAAAACAAGGAGGAAAAAGGGTTGTCTTTAGAAATAGTGGGCAGTGGTCTGCAGAAGAAAGATGTCCACCCTGATTGGGGGTGATCTGTCTTCTTACATACTTTTTTCAGGATACCTGCTAAAAATACGAAGTTTGCGACACATGGTGAGTTGGGTTCTAGAAAACCTGCACGAGGACATTCCCATTGTCATGCTGTCTTGAGTTCTCTGAGTTCTCTAATTCTCTGAAGAATTATCTGTGATGATAGATTTTGTCAAGGTCAAGATCAGGGAAGGAGCTGAGTACTGAGTTTGTATGAAAGAAAATATTTGTAGCTCCTGATGCCAGATGTCTGTCTCCCCTTTTCTCTTTTCTCCCTAGGGTATTCCCATCAATCAGAGGATGCAAACAGCCTCCACGCTCTTTTCCCACATCCCGTATCCCTTCTCTCCTGGTGCACTGGCTGGGCCGGCCCCCACCCCACCCCGCCGTCACGTTGGCTGTCCTGTGAGCTCGCCCACAAGGCACATCACAACTGGGATGCCCCACTGCATCTTAGACCCTCTCTGCCTCATTCCTGGGACCAAGTCCCCTCCATCTCTGAAGGTTTGTCAGGGACATGTTGTGACTGGAAGGAAGCTCAGGGCCCCCTGGGAGTCTAGCCACTGATCCCAAATCCCCCCTCTTCATGGCCCAGGCTCAGTCCTCCACATGCACAGAATGACTGTCTTCACACTGCACATCTCCACTTCCAGAATCTGATGAAGCTTGTCTCCTTCTCCCCCAGGTAGGAAAGCAAAGGCCGAGGGCTTGAGTCACAGTACTGGGCCTGAGACTCAGAACCAGAATCTCCTCCATCAGTGACTCCAACTTCTCTGCATGTTCGAATCACCTGCGAGTGGAGGCCTAGTGCATAAGTCAGCTGTCTCCAGCTGGCACAGTTCACATGCATCCCAACAACCTGGGTTCACGACCTGGGGCCAAGGACAACAGCCAGGATGAATAACCAAATAAAAAAATAAAAATGTTTCCTCCACTTCTTTCTTCTTGTCTGCCTGCCTGCTCACCTTCATTCCTGCCTGCATCTTTCCTTAAAAAAGAAAAAGAAAAGGAAAAAAGAATCACCTGGACCTGTTAACAACTCTAAAGTCCTGGTTATAGGTCAGACCAGTGAAAACACACCCTTTGGGGTTGGACAATCCTTCCATTCCAACACCCAGAGCCCTGACAAATGTCCAAGACCCAGGCTAAGTGTTTCAAGCCAGCATCACCCATCCTCACTCAGGGCTTCCTTTTGGGGGGTTGGGGGGAGTATATCATTCATCCCCTGAGCCTACCCTACCTCTCTATAATTTCTCCACCCTGCACTGTTCCTCTGGCTGTCTTTTCATCAGCTCTGGTTCCTGATTTTCTCTCTCATGACCCCACCCCATTCTTGCCCCGTGAGAAAATGGCTACAGCTTCCAGTATGGCCTAGGTTCAGGTCCAAAGGGCCCGTCACGGGGAACTGACTGTCACTTGATTCAGGTAGAAGGCCTGAGATACTCCCCAATAAGCATTTCAAAGCAGGATGTAAGGGAAACAGGACTGCAGCATGTCCAGGGTCAGGAAGGACTCCTCCACCACTAGTGCAGAAAAATGCCTGTTCTCCCCGATCTGGATGCTAAATCATAGGTGTGTGGGCAGCACAGGTGCAGTAATGATGGATAATGACAGAGCTGTGCAGAGAAGAAAACAATCACTGCTGCAGGCCAAGAAAGAAGGGTCTGGAATCCACATGGGTCTTCTTGTAATGGGCTTGTCTCCTCTCTGACTCGACGCAGAGCTTGGGGAACAGCAAAGGCAGCTGCATCAAAGTGCTTCCTTTCTGATTTCTGGCACTCTGAACATCAGGAGGAAGTTCTTCTTTCAGTGAAAAACTGCCTACATTTCTCGGCTACTGGAAAGTTATGTATACAGAGTGCTCAATAAAGCGGAAGTAAATTTAGATGCTGAGACAACTGTACAAGATGGCAATCAAAATTCTCGAACTACACACTGAGATCATAATTGTGTCCATGAACAATAAACACAAATATTCAAGTTAATTACAATAGGTTGGGTTTTTATGAATAAAATTCTAAGAAGCAGAAATAGGTACGCAATCCCCTTTTAAATTCCAGCATGAAGTATATACTATACTATCCAAACGTTTCAAATGGAGTTGCAATTATTTGCAAATTTTTTCGATTCTCATGGAGCTATGAGATACACTGTTTTATCATCTTTTTCTATTTGCACCCTGCTTTTCCCTCTGAAAAGGATATAAGTAGACAAATGTCCTCTGTTACCTGACCTGATGACACATACTTAATTTGGGACATGGGCTGACTTTTAGAGAACTTGATTTCTTTGAATGCCAATCCTTGGGGCTAGTTCATCCAGATATTTTAGAACTGTCTGGTCTGAGGATCCTTTTGTGTGTCCAGTGAAACAGCTGGTTTTTCCTCAGGAAAAGACACACACTCACAGGAAAAACAAATTGGTACACAATTTTGGGAAGCATGTGGACTCCTAAAATGCCCCCAAGTCCCCAGTGGAACCCAAAAGACTCAGGAGACTCAAGCTGCCAGTTTATTTCACTTACTGGATTCGAACTCAGGTCTCCTGGCCCCGGGCCATCCCAGGAGAGACCAGCCTGGGGAAGGGTCTGGAGTCAGAGCTTGAGGGTGCTGCCTATTGGCTGTGTGAGGTGTCCCGTCTCAGTGCTCCGGTTTCTTTTTCTGAAGGTAGGGTGATGAAAATGAGCCTTGCCCACTGGCCAGTCACCTTGTTAGCATTTTCTATTTGTGTTTGTTACCGGCCTTTTACTAAGGGAAGAAAGAGAAGCTCTGGGAGGCAGGTGGTTGTTCTGGATCATCAAGCCACTGAGTGATGTGACTGGAGTCACTCTGCACCCCCCATTCCTCCCGAACTCTGTTTTCTAAGTTGTCGCTGGGCTCAGAGGAGGAAGCAGGCGGGCTGTCCTGGCGCTGCTCCCAGGGAGCCGCCCTCCAGTTCAACAAGGCAAGTGGCCAAGGCCGTGAAGCCAACGCTGGTGAGGGAGGTCATGGTATGAGCCGGTGGCAGCAGCACAGGATGACAGGCGGCAGGGACAGGTGGGAAGGCTGAGCTACAGAGGGAACCGCAGCTGCGGGAGCCTGGAGCAGCCCTGGGCGGAGAACTCTGAAAGCTCCTCCTTGGAGCTGGGGGCTGGGTGCTTGCTCACTTTCAGTTTTGTTTCTCCGTCTTCCAGAAACAAAACTCAACAGAAGACTCCGGGGAGCAGGCCATGGAGGAAGACTTCCAGGTGTGCAGGAACTGGTAAGGCACTGGTTTGTGGGCGGCCCAGGTGAGGCCAGCTGTGAGTGGGCGCACAGACAGCTGCTTGTGAAGTTAGGAGGAAAGACCTGGGCACTGTATGGCAGGGAGAGATAGCTGGGGGGCCAGTCACCCCTACATCCGATCACTCTGTCTCCAGCAGAAATATTTGAGACTCTCTGGGACAGTCATATAGTCAGACTGCCCCTTCTGGGCGCTGCTTGCCACCTGTCAGAACTTAGACTCTAATTTGGGGTTCTGAGCCTATGGTCTTTACGCCAGAAAGGGGCCCATGGAGGATCTCTGGGACCATTCTTCCCCTCGGCTTGAGGGGAGGTGCGGGTTAGGGACAGAGAGCTCCTGAGGACCTGGGCATTAAAGATCCTCCCACTCCACGCTCCTGCCATGTAGCAGGAGCCAGGGAGGGTCCTCTGGGAGACTCTCTTCCAGACAGACCACCCTGCTTTCTGGTGTCTGCCAGCTCAGGAGAAGAGCTGAGAAAGCAGGGCAAGGAAGCCGAGGCGAGAGGGGTCAGGCCTGGCAGAGAGACAAGGCAGAGGGGAAAGGAGAAGCAGTGTTCACACCGGCAGCCTTAACAGCACAGAAGCCAAGAGCCTGTGCAGACCCCAGGATGAGGCTTTGGCTGCTCCTCTTGACGGGACTTGGGTGGACAACTCTGGTCACCGTGTGGCCCGACAGCCACTGAGTTTTCTTTACTGCGAGCTGTCACAGCACGGGCTGACTGACATGAAAGAGGGCGTTAAGTTAGAATGAAATAGTTCTGTTTCAGACTGCAGAAAAGAAGGCAGGAAGAAGTGAAGACAGAAAGAGAGGGAGGGAAGGAAGGAAGGAAGGGAAGAGAAAAAGAAAGAGAAAGAATTTCTGGGTCACGAGGAGTGTTGAGAAATGGCCAGCACCTGGGAGGCTCGGAAGCGAGTGTTCTTCATCTCTCCTAAGAGAGACGGGTCTCTCTGGGGGGTCTCACAGGTGGGCCTGGCAGCAGGGCACAGGTGGCGGCACTTGGGCAGCCCTGGTTTTGGAGACTCCAAGAGCAGGCACTGCCCTGTCAGGAAGTGTATGTCTGGCAGGGCGGGGTTCTCACCAGGCCCCAACCCGTCAAGCGGGGAACCCTTGCAAACAAGAAAAGATATGGGGAAGAATCTGACATGTTGCTTCATTTGGAAAACAGCTTTGTCACAGTGTAATAGATAGAAGCTGGATTTATGGGAAGATTTTGAAGCTTATTATTTGATAGGTCCGCCGTGTGTGCGTAGACCATCAGCAGAGTCAGGATAAGGCCCCCAAACTTCCTCAGGCCCCTTCTTCTCCTCTTCTCACCACTCCCACTCACCCAGGACCATATTTTTAGAACAGCCTTACTCATGATGTTGTATTGTTCTGCTTTTTTGACCAACATGGGGAAGGGGACAGGTGGCCTCACTGTCATCATTTCAGGACTTGAGGTCTAGAAAAAGCTTAATCCAGGATCCCTGTGTGTGACATAATGTTCCACGTTTCATACCATGAAAGCTGATTTGTCTTCCCCCGGATCCTGCAGCAAAAGAAGCGTGGCCTCTGCCAATTTGGCCCTCCATGAGGCCCACTGCTTCCGCTTCCTGGTCCTCTGTCCAGAGTGCCAGAAACCCGTCCCCCAGGAGAAGATGATAGAGCACCATGAGACTGAGCACCAGCAGGTGAGGAAGCAGAAGGCGGCCAGGAAGAGGGAGGGCTGGCACCCAGCAGAGTCCTCTGGGTTAGTTTCTCATACTTGACTGAGTTTGCCTCCAGACCCCATCCCCAATCCTCTCCCTCCAGGCCCATGGGTTCAGGCAAGGCAAGGAGTCCTATTTGAGGAAAGGTTGAGTGCTCTTTTGAGAAGTGTGAAGAGGGAATACAGGAAAGCAAATCACTAAAAATCCATTAAGATCAATGTCGGTCGAAGGCTGGCTTTTGTTTCCTGCTTTTTCATTTCGCTCCCTCCCAGGGCCCCTTGTCTATCTGGAGACCCTGAAACTCAGGTGCTCATTTCAACTCAGTGGGTTCTACCCACACGGCTGGTGCACAGGGGGACTGAGGCGACCACCCCTGACCCCTGCCCTCTAGCAACTCGCAGACCCCAGCAGGTGTCCACACAGTGTGCAGAAGCACTCGCTGGCATGTCATGAGGTGGGTCATGTGTGATTTCTCCCCTACCACCAAGAGAAGGAGCTTGGGGGCAGAAGGGCCAATAATGAAGATTTCCACCTGACTTCTCTCTCCTCACCCCAGAAGCCTTGGGGAACAATAAAGCAGCCCACCACTAGGACACAGGTCCTCCTGTACCCCATTTGCTAGTCAGAGGACCTGTCATGGTCCACGAGCCCAAGAGAGTTGGTATTCCCCAAGGAGCGTCCCCTCACTCTGGCCCTTCTATCTGCAGTCACTGCCCACCATTGTCCTACCTGTCCTGCCATCTCCCCACAGACCAGAGAAAGCCCGGAGTGCTCTGCTGAGTGTCAGTTCTGTGAGCTGACCATGAGCCTCAGCAAGCTGAAGACCCACGAGTACGTCTGCAGCAGCCTGACAGAGCCCTACCCGGGGTGCAGCCAGTTGATCACGCACCAAAGGCTGGCCCAGCACAGACAAGTCTGTCAGTGTGCGCAGGACTCGCTCAAGAAAGGTGAGAAGTGCAGCTTAAAAAAGAGAAGCTTCAAGGAGAGGGATGCCTCTCTTGGAGGGGATGAAGGAATGTGCACTCTCGATGGGACAGAAGACAGGTGTGTAGCGTAGATTGAATTTCTCCAATTCATCTGGCTATTCTAGTTCTAGATCTTGTGCAAGAGTGGCCTTCTGTGCGTCTGCTGCTGTCTTCAAGCGACTGGTCCAGAGAGACCAAGAGGCAGGGCCCTGGGAGCCACATAGACGAGTGCAGAGATGGCGGGAGCCCTGTACAACGGGGGCTTCCTCTGAGCTCCCCCAGTACAAGCCAAGCCTGGCAGAGACCCACTTATATCCTTTTATCAATGAGAAACCCGGGCACAGAATGAAATAAGGCTTACTGAAGCAGAAATTAGGGTCTGTGTTGGCTCCCTGGTACATTTCATGCTCTCTGGGCCCAGTTACCTCCTTACAAGAAGTATTACAGAGGACACAAGCCATCTCTGTCACAGATCTGTTGACTTCACTGATTGTTTCAGGAACGTAGTAGTGTGGAGAGAGTCTAAAACCTTTTAGACATCAACTATCTCCTAATAAACAATCTGATACCAAAGATCCAAAATGATCAATGAAAAACTGGAATGCTTGAGATTCATGTAAATTCCCATCGTTCCAGAACAGCCAGGCTTCACATACAATCTCAGCACAACTTCAACAAAACCACGCAACACAGCTTTAACACAATCAGCACACGTGAACCATAGCCCCCGGTTTGCTCTCAGAGCTCGGAAATCGGTGAAACGGAAGGGCAGCCAGGTTCGATGGACGAGACTGGCATCTGCACTAGTAGCTGCTTCTTAGACATCAGTCCTGCTCCAAGAAAATGTCTCTTCATCAGGGTGGCGTGCTGCCCAGAACACACGTCTGTGGCCATGAGGATGGGGTGGGTGGTTTAGCCAAGGGTGACCGCTGGAGCCAAGGATGCTGGAAGTGCAGGACAGTCATGACCAGGCAGGCCCAGGGGACTTCATATTCGTGACTACCAGCCATGTGCATGCTTGTGGGATAGCTGGGCTGACACTGTGAAGGATAATCATTTGTGGTGTTATTTCTGTGCTTATTTAGGGAAGAAGTTTTCATCTCCGGAAAGAAAATTTGGTTCTTATTACAGCCAACTGATTCCAACAAATAAGAATTTTCACCATATGGTGAGTAGAAACGAGGCATTTTCTATAATGCCAATAGCGCCTCCATATTCCAAAATGTGTGACATGAAGTGCAGATATTAGAGGGTCCCATCTTTGCTTTGGCGTTGTTCAAAAAGGAATGCAAGTGAATTACTAATAGGCTAATTGGTCTCCATTTGCACCAGCACTTCAAGAAGTTTCCCTGACCACAGCGGCCATTCTCGATCGCCACTGAACGCCTTCCACCTGCAGGCCCTGGGCAATTTCATCTCAATAAGACCTGCTTTGTTATTTCCTGTCCCCACTGAAAACCTTCCCTACAAGACAGTCAGCAACCTGGCAAAAGCAAATGATTTCCTCTGCCTGCCCACAATGAAACTGCTGTCAGGGCTGGGTGCAAGAAAGGAACTCAATAGATGTGCCATGATGTGACTGATTGATTGATGATTGACTGATTGATTTTGCTGGGAACACTCAAGACTCTTCCCTTCCTAGCTCTAAGCACCCTTTTTTTTAAAAAAAAAAGGAGGAATGAAGGCCAGTAAGCAGGTAGGAAGTGAGAGGCGGAAGAAGCACGTTGTTTAGTTGTTCACCTTGGTTGTTCCACCAGGGCCCTGGTCTTAAACCCTGGACCATGGGATGTACATGGGACTGCTCCAAGGGTATACTAAACCACTAGGCCAGCAGGGTGCACCCTCTAAGCACCTTTGAGTGCATTGGCTATGTCCAGTTGCTCCCCTTTTTCAGAATGGAGTATTGTCCCTCTGGGGAAACTTACGAAGACTTCATACCTCCCTCCTCTTTGGATGGAGGGCTGGCTATCTTTTCTTAACTCTTCAACTATGCATATCAGAACTGGAGATCCAGGGGATGATATAGATCTTTTTGTATGTAAAATACACATAACATAAATGCATCCTTAGTGACATTCAGTGTGTTCACAGTGGTGTGCAGCCATCATCACTCTTTCCAGAACATCCTCATCACCCTGAAAGAAACCACATGCTGATTCTGCAGTCACTTTCCACTCACCCACCCCAGACCCACCCCAGCCCCTGGCGACCACTCATATCCTTTCTCTCTGTGGATCTGCCTGTTCTGGACATTTCATGTAGATTGAATTGTACAATATGTGGCCTTTGGTGATTAGCTTCTTTCTGTTAGCATAGTGTTGTCGAGGTTGGAGCATGTCCACACTTTATTCCTTCGATTGTCTGCACACTTACACTTCCTTCCTCTGTGGATAGACCTTTGGGTCATTTCCACCCTTCATCGCCTTGCGTTTAAAGTGTGGCTTTGTGCAGCAGCGGCAGCAAGCACTGAGAGCTCACTAAAAATGTCATAGTTTAGCCTTCAAAGTTCCCAGCTATGTGTAGGCACAGGGAAGTCACACTTCCAATTACACATTTTGCGTGAATGGGATTTTTCCCTCATCCAAGTCTTCAGTTACGAGATTAATCCTTATCCCAAAGTGTCAGCTCATGTGCTTAAACAAATCAGGTCTTCATTCCTGGAACACAGCTTCTTTGCTTTTTGCAAAGTTAGTTATAAGCTTAAATGACCGCCATATTTTATCCCACATCTATAAGTGCTTGTAGTAGAAAGTGCTCAGATTATCGATTCTATAATATTGTCCAACCATTCAAGCTATGTCATGTTTTAATTTGATGTATTGCTCACAATTGCAGGTTAAAAGCAGTGCAGTTTTCAAGCCTACGAAAAACTTTCCATTTGAAAAACAAAGAATTCCTCCCCAATCCCTTCCAAGTCAGACTGAAGATCATACCTCCAGAACCGCGAGAGATGTCCGTCCAAAGACAAAAAATAGAAACACGTTTTCACTTTCTGAAAATTCAGCAAAGAAAGCCCCGAACGACACAAACAAAACTCTGGATCTGCCCTGGAGGTTTAAGCACAGGATCACTTCTCCCATGAAAGATGAGGCCGACTATGACACTCTGAGGAGATGCACTCAGTGCGACATCCTGCTTCCCCTGCCAACCCTCAGTCAGCATCAGGTACCAGGCTTGCGTTCTCTCCTGCCCATTGGGCAGTGTTTAAGAAATCCAAGCCCTGTAGAATGTTGGCAGACAGTGCCACTGGAAAGGCCTGCTCTGTCCCATCTCTCTGTGTGCCTGAATCCACTTTCTTATAGAACTTAGCACCTGGTTTACTTGCTTGGTGTCAGAGAATGGGCCACCTTTGAAGAGACATGGCCCAGGAGCAAATGCCCCCAGATAATTGAGTAAATGCATAAGCCAGGGCCATGCAACCTAGCTCTCTCATGGTCTAGAGAAGGCAGTTGAAAGGCCCACACCCTAACTTAATTGGAGACTGGCCCTCAGCAGATCAGAATTTGCGGCTATTTCCCCTCAACATCCTGATTTTCACATCCTAGATTATTTTCAAGTAATAACAGAGTTAGCTTTAAAAGCAGTTAGCCATTATGTGATAGTTACAGTGCCAAGTTCTTTACAGATGGTTAGTCTTTATTATAAATAAGATGCAGGTGTTTATCCCTATTTTACAGATGCAGAAACTGGACACGAAGGTTGAATAGTTTCCCCAGGATTATGTCATTAGAGATTGGCAGACTCCAAGCTGGAATCCACTTGGATATGGTTATAAAGTTTATGTTTTTACACTCCAGACTGAATGCCTCACGTAAAAAAAAAAGTTTTCATTGTTTAATGTTTTTCAAGATACAAAAGTATTAAGTGTTGTCGTAACCAACTGACAGAATACTACACAAAGAAATATAAAGTCAAAAAGGGAAAAAGAAATATGAAGGCAAAGCTAATCCTCCCCCACTTGTGCCCCAGCCCCTAGCCCCACATCCTGCCATACCAACTTGAGCAGCCTGGTGGCTGGCCTTTCAAAGGCTTTTCCTATGCTCACACAAACCCTACTAAGCATGTACAGGGTTTAATTATTTATTTTTTCCCCATGTGTTACAGTTTTTGTTTGTTTTTTTTTCTTTAAAGGAAAGGTGCAGGCAGGAATGAAGGCAAGCAGGTAAGCAGGCAGTAAGAGAAAGGAGGAAGAAACATTTATTTAGTGTTCCTCTTGGTTGTTTCCCCAGCTCCGGTTTCTGACCTGGGGACCTTGGGATGTGTAAAGACTGTGCCTGGTGACCTAAACTTCTATGCCCTCAGGGCACGCCCTTATGTATTTTACAATATGTATTACTCTGCCATTTGCCTTTTTTGGCTAGTAGATGACGCACACTTTTTACAAAAAGATTTTTTATAACTTCTTTATGCCTCTCTACATACACCATAGCATATAATTTTACAAAGATGAGTGAATTTCATGCTTACTGGGGTGCGGTTGGTGTCAAGCCCTCTTACCTTTCACAATTGATTCTTTCCTTTCATACTTTCTTCCATCCTTATATATAGGGCTGCCCGATTTAGCAAATAAAAATACATTACTTGGGATGAAAATAACTGCAAAATAATGGCATGAGGCATCCTTAGACTAAAAAAAAAAAAAAAAATCTTTGTTGCTCTAAAATGATCCTATATTTTATCTGGCAGCTTTACTATGTAACCACACACAAACAGACACATCTGGAGTCCAATTATACACATATGCTGGTCTCTCCACATTATGATTCAGCGGTACCCAAGTCAAACGATGTGGCTGTCGTTTTTCAATGGCTACATGAAGAGTCCTTGGTGTGGGTGTTCTCTGATCTGTTCATTCACCGCCTCCACGACGCCAGGTCTCCTAGACCATTGTCCTAAGCCCCATGAGGTCCCTCCTGGCTCTCTGAGTCCATGCAGTTCCTCTCCCACCGGTAGCCAGGATTCATGCTCTAAGAACTGGAAACAGGAAAACCCAGAGACATTCTAGAAATGAGCACTTCTCATTTAAACACATGAAACCTTTTTTATATCCATTTCTTTAGGAGAAATGCTTGAGGTTAGCTTCACTGAAAGGAAAGCAAGTGAGAAGTTCCAGATAGATTTGGAAAAGAAAAGGTACGACTGATTTGGGGGACCTGTGTGTGTGTTTGTTTTTTTGACCTGGGTGTCCTGCTTGCTTTTGATGGGAGTCTTGTAAAACGAGATGGGTTTTCTTCATTGGATTTCTTTCTTGAAGAAAAGGTTTGGATTTTAACTGTTTCCTTCTGCTGCACAGCATGTGGGTTTGCCCAGCAGCTACGGATAAATCAAGAGAAAAGAAAAGAGAGGACTCCAACCCTTCTGCCTGAGATGCTGATCAGGCACTTAGATCCTACAGCCTGCACACCTTGAGGAGCCCAGCTGTCCCTGAAGAATAAAAACACCCTCCCTAAAAGTTCTTGTTGACAGTTCTTTGCATTCCTCACTGGGTCTTCAGGGGAAGGATGGCGGGCTGGGCCAGCACGGTGAGTTGTGCCCAGGGAAAGGGAACAGACGAAATGAAGGGAGTGGGAGAGAATGGAGCAGGGGGTTGGCCAGGGCCAGCGGAAGCTTCGCAGGCTGTGGAAAAGGAGCAGCTTGGGAGGAGCCAGAAGTGGCAACTTACCTGCCGGGAAACGCAAACCTTACACCCAGCCTTTCTGCCTGGCCTTGAGGGAGATACTTTAGGACACCAGCTCCTGCCAGGAAGCTAGGTGTGTCCCACCCTCTGGAGACTGGAAAGCAGGGATCCCCGTTCTCAAGCATCGCCGGGTTTGCGTGAGGCTTTTCGCTGCCCCGCCCCACCCTCCTTCCCCAGGACCGGCGCACAAGCTGGATCTCCCAGGCCTTGGCAGCACCCCGGGGCTGCTCAACACCAGAAAGGTGTGTGGTCCTGTGCCCCTAAATCGGGGAAGAACCTCTTTTTTGCATGAAGAAGGAAGGAGGTCGTGCCCATCCTCACCTGCCTCCCAGCCCCGGCCTGGGCACCTTTTTGAGCTGCTGTGGGGTCGCGGGCCTCTTGCCCTCCTTGACTGCTCTGACACCCCCCCCCCACCCCCGGTCTGGGCCCCTGCTCCAGACAGGGCGAGCAGAGCCCCGCAGGTAGCGGTGCGTCATAAAGGCGGTCGCTGCTTGGCATGCGGCCTCTTCCTGGGCAGGGTCCCCCCAGCAGCGGCGGAGTTGGCGTCGGAGCAGAGGCGGCGTGGGCGGAGTAGGCAGGCGCGCTCGCGGTCCCAGCAGCCCCAACCCGGTGCAGCCGGAGCCGGGCGCTGCCCAAGCTGGGTGCAGCGAGCTGGTAACCGACTGGGACAAGCCGGACCCTCGACCCTGGGCGGGCGCGGACTGGGGCACCTGGGAACACCCGGCGGTGGGCGGGGGCAGGGAGAGGTAAGCGGCCCTTCTCACCGCCTCCTCCAGGAAGCCTCTGTGGATTCAGAAGCTTCTGGGCCACCTCCCTTCTTCCAGGGCCATCAGGCACCCTCAGGTCCCTTCCCTGGTTGGCAGTTGTGTGATCAAGCCTACTTTTGGCAGTCTTTAGGGTGGGTTCGAACCGCACCTTCCCACTTACTACCTGGTCTCCGTGGAGACTGTCTCAACCTTTCAACACCTGTGCCCCCATTTTTAAATGTCTTCATACCTTCCACACCGGGATGTTGCAGAAGTGCCTCAGCACCAGCTTACTAAGGGCAATAGACACTCCCATAGCATTTATCATGTGTCAGGCACGGTTCTGGCACTTTCCATATATCAGCTCATTTATTTCATTCTCCCAACACTAGGAGAAAGGTGCTATTATTATCCATTACAGTGGTGGCACAAAGAAAGTAATTAACTTGCCTAAGTTCACACACAGCAATGGACAGAACAGCAACCAAACCACTAAGCTGCACTGCCTCTCATTATTGAGGAGATCTAGGCGGGCGGAGTCCCTGTCCTCAAATTTGCCTTTCCCAGCCCACCAGAGGTCTCCACCCCACCAGGGTGGAAGTGGTCATCCTCCAGCGGCTTTGCTAGGACTGAGGTTTTGTTTAAGTTTTCTCAGACCTTTTCACTAAGTGCTGTGGAGGTCCTTTATATGTGATTGAAAAGACAACCCTGTTTCTGTGTTTGTTAAACGTTTAAGTTCCTGCTCAGAAGAGAGAGGCTGTCCCTGATCTGAAGAGTGCCTGGGTCCCGGAGAGAGAAAGACTTGGGTGCAGAGTGTGCAAGAAGGGGAAGAGAGCAGGAAGCGGCCACTCCAAGAGCCTCCCAGAGCCGGGTGTGCTGGGAGGGGCGGGCTGCTGTCAAGTCCCATGTGGACTCTGTCTGGATCTGGAGTGGGAGGGCCAGCTGGAGGCGAGTCCAACTATTCCAGAGGTGGTGATGGGGGTGCGGGGTGATGTCAGAGAGGACCCTCTGAGTACCGCCCCATAGCAGCTCACAGAGAACACTCACTGAGGACGTTCATGGCCACGTGGTGGTGGGCGGGAGCTGGAGGAGACCAGGGCTCCATAGCGGGGAGTGTGGGCAGGAGGAAGGTGGGATGCCCACCCCAGATTCTATCAGATGATAGGTGAGGTGGGTGAGGTGTAAGCAGAACAGCATGAATGGTACTTAGAAATGTTACATATGTCTTTGACAAATACACACACAAACAAGAAGATGCACACTAAACACAATGGAATAGTTGCCAGGCCACTGGAGTGGGACACAGAGTTCAAAGGGAATGAATGGATAAATTAAACTGAAGAGAGGCCTCGCACCAACAAATATCCATCTTGAATTGAAAAACAGGGTTCACTGTCCCTCTGTGTCTAAGGCCTGTTGCCTGTGGAGATAGAAAAAGAGTACAGGACAGTCAGAAAGCCCAGGTTCTGGTCTGGGTCCTGTTACTAACTTGCTGTCTAAACATAAGCAAGCACCGTCTCCTCTCTGGGTCTTGGTTACTAAAGAGAAATCCATTTGCAGATCCCTTTCAGCCCCGCGTTTTTATGAAGCAAGATCATTAATCTTGGGCCACTTGGTAAAGTAGCCAATAAAAGCTTTATGGAATAGTAGACCTGGAAACTTAAAGAATGGGGGGTTTCAGAGAAGTAAAGAAAAGGAGAGTTTTCAGGCAGAAGAAACAATGAAAACGAAAAGTCATGAAGATGTCACAGATGGCTCTGAAGTCTGATGGGGACTCAGTATATCAGGCAGGTGTTAGCCCAGCTCTCCCCTGGACTCCCTAGCCTGGCTGGTAGCACCACCTGCCAGCCAACAGCTGAGCCAGAGACCTTCCAGTCTGCCCAGCTCTATATCTGGCCGTTAGCAAATCACATCCCCCAAATAAACCCCCTGTTCATGCTGTCATGCTGCCCTAGTCCCAGGAACCTGATTCTGCTCTGGTCCATCCTTCTTGTACCTCGACTAATCACTTCATGCCCAGATATTTGACCCCTTGGCCTTCCCCAGCTCCCCATGACCTCAGTTTCTCTACTCTTATTTAGCATGGATACCTAATGAATATCAACACGGCCAACAGCAAAGCAGCTAAACGCAGAGAGCAATGATCATCCAGAGAAAGGGACTGACCATGTCAGAATTCCAGAGTCTCGGGAAAAAAGAGACAGTGGGAATCCCTGGCCTCTAGGACAGGGCCTTTATCACATTGTTTGGAGCCCCTTGATTTGGCATCTCCTGCTGGTCCATCACTCACCACCCCTTATAACTGAAACTAAAATAATTATAGCTCCCTGAATGTTACCACATACACTCAGAGTTCAGAGGCTTTGCAGATATTATCCCCTCTGCCCAGAATGCATTTGTTCCTGAAGTGCCACCAGAGCTAAACCTGGTCCACCTTACAAATTCTATTCATTCTGCAAAACTCAAGCCAGATGTCACCTCCTCTGAGCAGCCCTCCCTACTTTCTCCTTACCCAAACAGATTCAGTCCGCCACTGCTTGCGCCGGCCATGAATTTCCCTGATGATTTAACGGTATTTGAGTCCTGGTCTCGTGTGCCTGAGAGACCTCTCTGATGGGCTGAGGATTCCGCAGGTGTCCCCTGAGTGATGAAGGTATCATTGTACAACCTGCACCAGTCAGTGCTGCTATACACAGGGCCACAGTATGGATTTCTTCAATCGGGTTTGATTTCTGTCTGGTGGGTAATGGCTCTTCCTGTTCGCTCCCCACAGAAACCAGGTGATTGCTTTTCTTTCCTCATTTTTGGAAGCCCTGTCCATCACACAGCTGCACCTGGACATCTGGTTCCCCGATGGACGAAGAGAGTCAACTGATCCATCCCCAAGAGCAGAGCTGCTGGGCCACGCTGCCTGATGTGTGCCTGCGTCGGGTTTTCTGGTGGCTGGGAGACAGGGACAGGTCCAGGGCCGCCCTGGTCTGCCGGAAGTGGAACCAGGCGATGTATTCGGCTGACCTCTGGCGATACAGGACAATCACGTTCAGTGGGAGACCCTCCCGGGTGCACGCATCCGAATTCGAGTCGGCACTTTGGTATGTGAAGAAATTTGGGCGCTATCTGGAGCACCTGGAGATCAAATTCCTCAATCCTTACAACACCGTCCTGACCAAGAAGTTCCAGGTGACCATGCGAGGCCTCCTCTCATGTCTGGGCAAGAGTAATAACCGTCTGAAATCTCTTTCCATTCAGCACCTGGAACTGGACCGCCTGGTCTGGAGGAACAGCATCCGGAGCTCATTTGTCAAGAGCCTGAGCTTCTTCTTAAAGAAGATGGGCAGACACCTGGGTTACCTCAACCTGAAAGGGGCCCGGCTGACCGTGGAGCAAGGCTGCCTCGTTCTCAACTCCCTGAGCTACTTAAGGAATGAGAGTGCAGCTTCGGAGCTCAACATCGAGGACTTCTTCAGCCACCACCTCGCCGTCTACAGCAGCCCCCAGTTCACCAAGACCATGGCCACGTTCCGCAGCCTGGCATCCCTGACCCTCAACTACAACTGCATCTCCGACGAGCTGCTCGAGACCTTGTGTGAGACCAATGCCAGTACCCTCTGGACCATAAACATCAAGTGCCACATCCATGACCCCCACGGGCAGGTCATCTGGGGCATGTCCTGGGCCAAGCTGGCCAGACACGCCTCCAGCCTGAAGGTGAACTTCTTCTTTGAGCGGGTCATGAAGTATGAGCGCTTGGCCCGGATCCTCTTGCAGGAGATCCCGGTCCGGAGCATCAGTCTGAGAAGCTGCTATTTCAGTGACCCGGACTGGTCGATGAGGCCCACTCTGACAGACCTCCTGCCCACCTTCCGGTACACTCTCCAGGTGGGTCTGACCTCAGGGGAAGGGGGCTTTGGAGGAGTGACTGCCACTCAGGTGACCACTGTCCCCAGAGGAAGGGCCACTGAGACCTGCTCTTGGCTGAGCTGGCACGCACTCCATCTCAAATTGAGCTTCTGGAAAATGCTAGCAAACTAAACCTCCCTCGGCCCCCTCAGACCACAGCCGGTGACAAAAGCTAGTAGGTGACAAAATCACCTGCTCCTCACCTCCCTACACGTGTTTTGGGGTTGAATGTCAACCAAGGAAAGTCTCTATGTCCCCACCTGAGCCTTATGGGGCCTAAGCACAGGTGCCTCTGCAGGTGAGGAACAGGTGGGCAGTCCCTGCTACCTTTCCACTGGTCTTGACAGCACAGAGGAAACAGTGTGACTCCAGAGGAGTCTGGTTATAGCAGTGCCTGTAACGGGAAAGATAAACAGAGAGAAACAAACCAAACAGCCGAATTTGACCTAAGTCATCCAAGAGCTCAGAGGTGCAGGCTGTTCTTTAACCTGGCGGCTTTCCTATTAATAAAATCCAGATTAGGCACCTCCCGGTGGCTCGGTGGCTAAGGTGCAGTCATGTAAAGCCTAAGGACCTGGGTTCGAGACCCAGAGCTGAGAGGAAGCGCGAGAAAAGTGCTATTTAGGGCTCACCCTTGTGACTCAGGAGAAGGCTGGGATGTGACCCAAAGACCTGGGTTTGCAACCTGGGGCCAGGAGGAAAAAACAGACTGAAACAAATAAATACAAATGTTTTTTCCTCCTCTTCTTCCCTCCCTTCTTTCCTCTTTTAAATAGAAACCAGGATCATTTTTTTCTTCCTAAGGAAGGTTATGATGAGCTATTAATGGGTATAAAGACCACTATTATATGCTGATGGCTCATCTGATTCTCACATAGCCCCGCGCTGGGTGAGCAAACTTCATTACCACCCTTCCATGCGATGGAAGACTTGGAGGTTACGTGGCCTCCCCACAGCCACGCAGCCAGCTCACCACAGGGCTGGAGCCAGTACCTCCATCTCTGGATCCAGACTCCAAGGTTTGCAAAACTGCAACATCTGGTTGCAGATCCGGTGCCCTGATTTAACAAGCTGGCACCACCAGAGCAATCAGGCCTAAAGCCAGGCCAGGAAAAGGTTCTAGAAAGATCCGGCCAGCCCCTGCCCACATACGTCTTCCCCTTTGGTACTTTTCCAGAAATTAACTTTTGAGTTCAACAACAACCATGAGAACCTGGATGAGGAGCTGCACCTCCTCATCTTATCCTGCAGGAAGTTGTTCTACTTCAAAATCTGGGCTTTCCTTGACGTGAGGTTTGTGGAGCGGATCCTGAAGAGTCAGGAGGAAGGGCAGTGCGCCCTGCGCACACTCAAGGTGAGAGCCGGGGGCTGCTCTGCAGGGGTGTCCAGGCCCCAGGGACGCTGACATGCAGCCGCAGTGCTACTGAGGTGGGGCAAGGTCCACGATGAGGCTGGAGGTGGGGACAGTCACCTCTCCAGAATCTCTACTGGAAATGAAGTTCCATGGAAGGAAATTTAGAGCTTTCTTCTTTAGTAGTTGGGTTTGGTTTTTCCTAATTCTGCCAACAATTGCACAAGCATATCGTTCAGACAGTTTTCAGTGCCTGAATGATGTGATCATGGGGTGAGGGGGGTGGCGTGCCTGTGTGTGCATGCGCACATGCGTGTGTTTCTCTACTGGCACAGGTGAGAATTTACACAAACAGATATGAGACAAAGGAAGAGGACAGGACACTGCGGGAAATTTACAGGAAGTACAGAAAGCTGATCGACTCACAGCTTAACTATTTTGTCATCGCTTACCCCATGATGTAATGAGACCTCTCCAGAGGAAGAAAGCTAGAACCACTTTCAACTTGAAAATCCAGTTCTCAGGGCATTTCCCCACCCCCATTTTCTCCTAACTCTCCTTTCTGCCAGTTTGACATCAATATGAACATCCCAGCAAAGGCCGGGGCTGCTGGTGCTGTGATGGCCCTGACTGACTTTAAAGTGCAATCTTTACCAACTATCCGCGGTGATTTCTCTTTTTGTCACTTTTTGTCATTTGGTTTTGTTTTTGACACCTTCGTTCAGCTCATAGACACTCAGAGCAATTTCCTACTCTGACTCCTGCTAACCTGTGCTACTGAAAATGTATCACCAGACATGGAGCAAATAGAATCTCATTTACTACTGCCTTGGCATTATCAGTTCAAAAATACCTTGCATCCTGGCTGATCTTCACTTGACTGGCACTGATGTTGACCTGGTCTGATCTCAGATGAGTGGAAATCATATCAACAAGCCCTCCAATAAAGCAGGGAAGTCTCATTTCTAGAGGGAGCCTCCTCAGAGGTGAAACTTCCTCCCTCAGAAGGAACATTATAAACTCAGATCTCCTGTGTCGGCTTCCCTTGTATCTCCATTATTTTGCCATGCAGGTGGCAGGGGACCCTGTGAGCACTCAGCCCCCAGGTGCAGGCTGAACCGGAAGAGGCTGTTACACCCATGTTGATGAAGCATTTATAATGTCTTGGGGGAATGCTCCTGCTAAGTGAAAAGAGCAGAACACAAAGGTGTCTCTGCACTGAGATGTCAGTCATGTAGGACACACGCAAGGGTTTTCTAGAAAGGATAGAGGAAATACACAAAAATGTTCACCATTATTTCTGAGCAATGAAGGCATGGATGGTTTTTGTTTTCCCTTTTTATGCTTTCCCCTAGTTCTCACATTTTCTGCAATGGCCATATGTTATTTTTATAATTGAAGGAAATAGAATGTGTTTCTAATAGGGAATAATTATGAATTCTAAGCCCAGACCATGGTTTATATCCCTTATTGCCCTTTGAGATTATTGTGCATATAGTTACCTACAGAATTTTTTCTGTAGATATAAATTAATCAGAATACTTTTGACAAGTGTCTCATTTCGGAGTATGTTTGTCTTGCCTTCTGAATTCTGTGTCCATATTTCTGGTTTGCTTTTTAGGCTGTTTTTAACATCTGTATTTATCCAGTGCTTTTCAGTTTTTTTCATCTTAATCTCCCTGAAGCACTGTTGGGCAGATATGTCTCCTGTTTCACTAACATTCAGAAAATATGGACACCTGGGAGAGGACTGGAGACTGACCTGTAGGGAGCTCCGAGGTCTAGAAAAGAACTCCCACTGGAAAGGGTCATAATATGCTGAAAACAAAGGCCCCTTAGGAACCATCTAGAACCCGGGGGCCCAGAAGGGAGGTGCAGAGGTGGCTTGCTAGAGGCAGAGGGGAGGTGCCTCTGCTGGAATCCAAACCACCTCGGAGACTGATCGATGGGCAGAATAATTTATTCAAAATGTGAGCAGTGCCATTGCCTTGCCTTTTATCTGCAAGCACAGAATCTAGGAATAGAGGATTCTTTTATGGAAGACATATTAGCATGATAACATTTCTATGAACACACTGTCCGTAATGGTAGACTCGTCTTACCGTCTTGCCAATCTCTGGCTTAACTGACAGCTGGATTCTCGTCCCAACTTCTGCAGTCTGTTGTCACATCACACACCACACAGAACCATGGAGAACTCCAGAGAGAATGAGAATGAAAAGGGCACATAATGTGTTGATGTTATTGATCACATGATTTTGACCTTGTGGTTCCCTTGAACAAAAAGGTCTCTGGGACCCTCAGTCTCCTGACTACATAGAAAATGACTACACAATTTCCCTGAAGAACTGAAACAAAATTGAGACCAGGAGGGTGCTAGTGGGAAGACGCAGTACTCATGAGTTTTCCAAAACCCTTGTTTTAAAATACTTGTATTTTTAAACAAGTATCCTTTTTTTAAAAGACCAGTCAGAGGCCAAGAGACAAGAACCCTGTGTGTGTGACAATTTCTTCCCCCGCCTCTGTTTCTCTAGCACAGGGCAAGGAGTGAGAGGGTTCACCCATGAGCTCAGCCAGTCATGGTCCACAAAGAGCACCCAATCCTTTGGAGAAACTCACAGGAAACCCTCAGCTTGCCCCGCTGACTTGTATTTATAAGTGGAAACATATTCTGACTCCCTAGTGCCTCCTGTCAGCTGATGAAGCCCTGGTGACAAAGTGACTAGAGCCAATTCCTCTGAATTTCCAAATATATAAGAAAAGTAGCCCTCTGATCAGATGGAGGTATAAGCCAACCCACAGCCAAGTTGACAAGAAAAGACAGATTTTTGTTTTTGAAAAGCCAAGGATGGACCATAGTCTCTGGACAGGAAGGGTCCTGAAAGCTAAGTCCAACATACACTAAGATACTAATTTGTGTGACACTGAAGAAGTTCTTTACCCTGTTTAGGATATTTGTAAAATGGGGAATGCTGGTGCACTCCGGTGGCCTAACAGATAAGGTCACTGTATGGAGTCCATATACATCAAACATCCCAAGGATGCAGGTTCAAGACCAGGGGCTGGTGGGGGCGGACAACCAAGATAAACGACTAAATAAAATAAATGTTTTTTCCTCCTCTCTCTGCCTACTGGCCTTCATTCCTGCAGGTACTTGAGACATAGTAACAATGCATGTTTATAGCAACTGTGCAATTAATTTCACCAGCTCTAACTTTCAGACCATTACCTGGTAATATAAGGCATTTTCAGCAGAAGAAACTTTATATATAATCACCCAACCAACCCTCTTCACAGATGCGGAATGTAAAGTCCAGGGAGCAGAGGAGACTCACTACCATTCAACAAGGTGCTAGGGAAGCTGAGACCAAAAAGATATACACCGCTCCCCTGCCCAAGGCCCCTATGCTTTGTCAGCTACAGCCATTCCTGGGGAATGCACCTAATTCCTTTCCCTCCAATCTGTCCCCGTAAAACTCTTCTAAGTCACAATCTGACAACAAACCTTGTTACTCATCTATGTGATTGACGGCTTGCCTGTGACTGAAGAATTACAACTTTAGAGAAAGACAGGCTCAGGAAGAACAGCAAAGTCTTCACTGAAGGGCTGTGGTAGCAGAAAATTAAAATCAACTAAAAACACCATCTGCTTGGGAGCAGATGACATAGGTACTGATATTTCTGTATATTAAAGACTAGTGGTTCTTCGTGTCTTGACACAGACACCCTTCAAGACACACTACGGTAAAAAAAAAAAAAGCAAGTTGGAGGGTTGTGGGAGGAGGGATGGGTCTGGACTTGCCCTCCAGCACAGACAGGCTCCCAGGGTTGTCCCGGGTCTACCACCTCGTCTCCTCTAGCCCCAGGGATTCAGGGGGTCATCACACTCCTGGCACCGGCCCCAGCTCGCCGCCTAGCCAGCACCCGGTCCCTACCCGCTCTAACACCGGACAGTCCTCAGCTCGCGGCAGGAAGGAGATAGTGCCAGCCTGTTGCTTCCTTCAGGGGGCCGGACGCTGGAAGACCAGGGTTTCTTGTAGTGGTGGTCAAGGAAACCAGAAAACGAGCAACTTAATTTGAGGTGGGAGACAGAATGCAAGGGCAGGATGAGCAGAAGTTGCTGATACACAGCCTGCCCTGGCCCCGCCTCCAATCTCTGATTGGCTAAAGCCTAGCCTTGGCCCCGCCTCTGGCTGGGGGAGAATTTCCCAGAATGCACTCTGGGATCTGCTCTCCCACCGGAGACTGGAAACCTTCCTAGATGGCCCAACAGGCTGATTTGAAAGCGACCAGGGTCTACAGGACCTCACATGATTTGACCCTACTTCATCTCCCTGAACTCATCTTCCCTTGTCTTCAGCCACAGTGGCCTTTGTTATTAAAAGGGTCAAGAGATATTGCTTTCCCCAGATAAACACATAGCCACCACCTTCTTGTTCACCTTCATCTCAGCTCTTGAGAAAACCCTTGTCTCGTCATTCAATCCAGTGGTTTCAGGTCCTGTCTCTCATTATCACATGACCCTGTCTATTTCCATCAGGGCACTCCCACTCTCCTAAATGACTGAGTGCTGTCTGACTCTGGATTGAACCTCAAGAGGAGAGGGAACGCTATCTAACTCACCTCTCATCTCAGTGCCAAACCAAGTCCCTGGCACTGTAAATTGAGCCCAGAAAGTGTTTGTTGTCTGAATGAATAAAGGAATGATACACACACACACAAAGCCATAGGCTCAGTGTGCAAGAGATGTGAGTATACCTTTGCCAACAGACGGAAGAAGAAAGTGTTTTCCTGTGCGGGGGGGCATTGCTGGAGTCATTCAGGTCTCCAGTTTTCCCTATAGAAAATGTAACAGCCCACCCGCAGTCAGATGAACAAGCGATGCTCCCCACTTTAAAGGTATTAATGAAATTCTTCCCAATGTTCACATTTTTAAAAGGCTTGCCAAAATGGATGAATTTTCAGATAAAAATACTTTTGAGGTTTTGGGATCTGAAAGCCTGTGACTCAGAGGATCAGTAATTCATTAGCCATGTGGCCTCCAACAAGTCAGCTTGGGTCATTTCCTCATTGCAAGTCTGTTTGTGAAAATTCACTACCAGTGGTAAAACTCCATTGAAAAGCATGGGCGAACTCTATGTAGGAGCTGGAGCCTACTTGCCTCACTGCCCCTGCCCCAGATCACCGCCGCTGCTGTCCAGGCCTTGGTTTCCAGTAAGTTGGGTGGTTTTCTAACTGTGTTCTGTAAAGCCCTGGGAGACCCTGTTTGAGGAAGCTGGGGGCTGGGGGTGGGGAGGGGATGTCTCTGCTTTAGCCAAAGGAGCTCTTCAACAATTTTTACTTAATCACAATATTTTATTTAACAAAAGAGAGAGAGAGAGAGAGAGAGAGAGAGAGAGAGAGAGAGAGAGAGAGAGAGAGAGAGAGAGAGAGTGTCCTAGACTTAGCTGATCAGTCCTGGGTCCACACCTCTGGCCCACTCAGGGTATCAGTCATGACCCACTCCAGTCTAGGTATCTATGAGGGGTTTTTTTCTCACTGATGGGAAGTCTGGAGTTAACTGACCCAGCGTTTATGCTGAGACCACCCCCCTCCCCCCAACCCTGTGATCTCCAGAGGCTGCTGTTTCTCCAAGCACCTCAGCCATTGTCAAGGTAGGAAGAAGGGGAGTAAGGGATGGCACCCAGGATGGAAGTCCTTTCCAGAACCCTCCAGTCAATTTCTGCTTTTTCCACGCTGACCAGAACTGTCGTATAGCCATCTCCTACCTCCACTCCTCACCTATCTGCCCCGCTGCGAGGGAGGCTGGGAACAAATTTAGCTCATGGAACCTCTCTAAAGGGGGTGGGCAAGGGAGACCCTAGGTTTTGGATGGCTGTTGGGTTAGGCAACCAACAGTGGAACACTGTCTCCTCTGCATCAGGGCACTGAGTGGGGTATAAATTTTTAAGGAATCTGGAACAAAGGGGATGCAGGGGGCCCTTAGCCCTTTACTGATCAGATATATCTTCAGATAACAATCAGGGACAAATACCCTCAGATGCAAATGGTTAGAGAAACCAGAAGCCTGATCAGTTCACATTACTGATTTCATACTTTCCCTAATTCTTTTGCATTTGTGAAACTGAGTTTCTGATGGTGGTTCCTCAATAAGAAAGACCCTTGAGGGCATTTGCCTGTGACCTGAGGTTACCATCTCCCTCCAAAATTTAAATGCTAAGAGTAGAGTTTAGGTCATCCCAGGAAACAGACTTCCCAAGATAAGGTTTGATTGCCTCAGGTTTGATTTGGAAAACTTAAAAATTCAATATCTAAATCTAGCACTGAGACACTAAGAGTAAGTTATTAACTCTATTTCTGGTTTCTCCACCTAAAGATCTTTCCTTGCTATTAAATGGTGTAGTATGATGGTTTGGAGGGTATGTGTTGGAGTTAAACTGCTTAGGTCTGAATCCTGTGTAACCCCTTCCAAGCCTCAATGTCTCTGCCTATAAAATGGAGATAATAATGGTGTATACAAATAAGTCATCGTTAGCACTTAATAAGCTCATGGATATCACCATTGTTATATAAATCCTCCATGGCTTTGAAACTGTACACCCACCACAGGGACCCTCACTCAAACCCAGTGCCTTGGGAAAGAGCCGTCTCTGAGACCTCCAGCCTCTGTGTATGTGAGCCCCTCCCTGCAATGCCCCCGCCTAGCTTTCTATCCAACAAACATGTTTCTCTGTCGAGTGCCCCTCAGGGGTAAGCCCCACTGCCACCCATCTCAGCACACTCATCCAGCCCAGCAGCGCGGCCCACAGATCATAACCCCCTTAGATGGCAGCCCCAGAAGAGCCTCTGGGGTCAGCGGTCCGAAAGTGAAGGCAGTATGAGGGGCTTGAGTCTCACAGACCCCAAGATACCCCCCGGATGACTAGAGAGTTCCCGCCTTCCCAAAACTTTCGCAGTGGGCTGGATTCTGCTCCTTGGGAGAATTCCCACTCATTGCAGCTAAATGAACCAATGAAAGTGTAAAACTTTGATCCTGTGTTTTTGTATTTCAATTGAAGTAATATTATATTATATAATATAAAGTAATAATGAAGTAATAATGTTATATTATAACATAGGTTGCAGATGCACAGCCTTTTAAATCAGCATCTGTATATACTACCTTATATTCACCCTCAGAATTCTTGTTTCCACTGTTATCACACAACTGACCCCTTTTACCTGGTTTAACCACCCCTTGCTTCTCCTTTCCTTCTGGTAGTCACTTTTTTTGTTTTTTATAGTCTAAAAGTTCTTGTTTTATTTAGTGCATTTGTTTTGTTACTTTATGTACCACATGAGTGAAACCACATGGAGTTTGTCTTTGTCTTTGACTTATCTCACTAAGCATAATCCCCTCTAAGTCCATCCACACAGGATTTTATTTTTAATAGTTTAGTATTCCGTTGTGTGTGTGTGGCATCTTTTTATCCACTCATCTGCTGATTGGCACTTAGGTTACTTCCTACTCTGGCTATTATGGATAATGCTGCTACTTTTAATTATGTTGATTACAAACCCAACTTGTTCTATTTAAAGATTAAAGTTGCACTGATTTGCTATTCAAATGATGGCGTTTAAAATTCTCTCTTGTTTTTAAGGTTTATCTTATCTTGAAAAGGTTGTGTGGAGTCTGACCTGCTGCAACCTCACAAATCGAGGCTTTACTGGTCTCATTTTACCGAGGGGCAACTGAAGCTTAGGGAGGTCGAGGAACTTGTCCTGGATCACACCCCCGGAAGATGACACAGCTGTCTGGAACCAAATCCAGCTGCACAGCCTGTGATCTCCACTAACCACTCAGCCTGCTTCCCTCTCTCACAAGGAACAGGTTCCCTGAAGTGTTCACATCCTGTGAACAGGTCTCAGAGTCCTGGTGAGGTGGCACACGCCCTGAGGTCTGCCCTCTAGGCCAGGGAGGGGTACGTGGACCCTTCCATGCTGGAACAGAAGAGCACCCACAGACCTCCCTAAGGGCAGAGAAGAGAGGGCTCCCACCTGGCTGGGGCATGGGGAGGGCACCTAAGGAGTGACATTCAGGTCACAGGTGACAAATTGGCATTAAGCTGATATTCTCAGCCTCAAAGACAGTTTCTCCACTGCAGGTTAGGGACACCCCTTGCTGACAGCAAGGACTTCAGGACCAAGGCGCACACAGATTGTAAACCTCCTGGGCATCAGGGCCACGTCCCACCCGCCTTTGTGCCCCAGGACACCACACAGCTGAAAGATGGGAAGGGTTCTGGACTAGTTCCACAATCCTCTCACTTTCCCAGTGGCCGTAAGAGAGGGAGAGACTTGTCCGAGTGTCAGCCCTGAAATCCAAAACTGAGCCTGGGCCAGGACTGCAATGGTGCAGAAGCTGTGCGGGTGTAGGGCTGGGGACTACTAAAATGGCTAGTATTTCTAGACGCCTCACTCCCCCATGGGACAGGCTCTGATGAAGCCCTCCACACAGGTCACCTCACTCAGATGAAATAGGAACCGCTGGAGAAGCCTGAACTCAGGTATGTCTGTCTCCATAACCCATATCTTAACCACTAATTTGAATCTATGGCAGGAACAGTAGTGGTTTATTTACTGTTATTTGAGTATTATATATAGAGAGAGAATGTATTATATATAGTTTTATATATATATGAGTACATATGTACATATATATGTATATACATACATACATACTGGAAATCAACCCCAAACGCAGATTTTACATTTGGAAAAGAAAACAAACCCTGAAATCCTGTCCACCAGGTGGCGCTAAAGGACGCTCTCGCGAGGACACGGGTGACCAGGCCCACAGCGCAGGTGTTTCCCAAGCTGGCTCTCCTGAGACTAGTTACTGGGTTCTGAACACATGCCCAGCACCTCCACAGGTCCTCCCAACTTGTCAGTATCGATGCTTCCAGCTCTTTCAGGGTGTTGCTCAGAGCTCCTTGGCGCAGACCCACCCACCCAAGCTGACCCATCGGCCCTTTGCTGCCCTTCAGTCTCCTCAAGTCTGTGAACCAGAGACTGCCCCTTGTGCCCCATGGCCTCACAAGATAGCCACCTGCCTCAACAGCTCCTCAACCCCATGGCCTTATCCCACCCTCTCATCTCATGCTGGACAAAGAGGCCCAGAGACATGCCTACAGATGGTAGGGAGGCATAAAGGGACTCCGGAACCAGGGCCTCCTCTGTCATTTCAGTGCGCATGTGGATGGAGGGGGCGTGTCTGCCTCAGCAATCACACACTGTTTTCTAGGGAAAAGGAATTGTGAGTGCCAAGAAAAATGCCTGCATCCCCTCCTCTGGGGTAGGCGTAGTTGGAAAAGAGGAGCCAACTCAACCGCTGAATTGAAGTGACTCTGAACTAAAACATCTTGGCCCCAAGTCCAGTGACACTGTGAGTCGCAGGCCTGCACCAATATCTGGAATCTAACCCTCACACTGTCACTGCACCTGCAGCAGCCACGGAACAGAGCCTTGCACCCAAATCGCAACCCGAGCAGGCTTGGAATCCCGGCCAAGAGGTCGTGGCAGGCTTCCTGAAATGAGAGTCCTGCGTCGCTGTGTCAGGACGTGGTTTAATGAGAACCTGAACCCTCCCATGATTAGCAGATGGCGTCTGGGTCGATGCCGCTGGCCCACTGGGCCTGCTGCTCCGCATCCCGCAGCGGGATGGACTTTCTCATGTGCATGCACAGCACCTCGTCGATGTAGATGCTGTTCTCCTTGACCTGGACCTCCTCCTGCAGGGCCAACTGCCGGCGATTCAGCCCCTTCAGCTCCACCTGCGCCTGGGCTAAGGTTTCCCTTAATCTGCGAGAGAAGAAACAAACAAAAGGGAGTAACTTGCCTGCCTCACTTTTTCAGAACAGAAAAGTGAGGTATTCACATGTTCAAGCACAGGAGCCACAGCGAGAGGTCCTCCTCCGCTCCCCCTTAAAACAGAGTTCAGATCGCTGGCCAGAGTCACAAGCCAGACAACCCCAGGAACTATAGATTTTACCCAAACAGCAGGATTTGGGCTTCTTTAGAAACAAACACATGTCCACTTCCTGCATGGCAGCAACTGACTGGAGTTAGTAGAGACCATCCTCTGGAAAGGAACCCCTCAAATTTTCAGACACCAATGGACTCACGCTCAGGGGCTTCAACACACCATGGCTTTGTGCACAGGTTCTAAGGTTGGGTGAGTCACCTTGCTTACAATCCAGATTTAAATGAAGCCTCTGCCCACCGCTGCCAGCTTACCTTGCCACATTGTGGGTGATCTCTTGAACCTCCTTCATCAGCCTATACTGAGCAATGTCTCGACACAGCTCCACATTAGGTCGATGTGTTCTGGTCTCCAGGCGTGTGTGAGCCACCTTGGCAGGCCCTTCTTGGTCAAGGATGGCTTTTTCAAGAACTGTAACATTTTTCTCCTGGGAAGCAATTTCTTCCATGACCTTACAAAAAGAAGTTCAGCAGGTGAGGCCAAGTGTGCTCCTCAAAACTGAACAGCAGGTACTCTTAGGAGGTCTGTTGTGATCATGTGCATTAAAAAAAGAGGGACCTCAGATTTCTACAGAAGCAGGGCCCCAGAGTGAGTCTGATGTCTTGTCCCTAAAGCAGTGGTTGCTGGTGACCTTAGAACCTGACAGAAGGAATGAACATGACTGGCCATTGTTGCCTCACTTCCTTCCCAAATACTATGAATTCCCTGGAGCAAGCCCCCAGCAAGACCTGAGACAGACCCAGTGACACAGACTGTCCTATCATGAGCAGAAAGCGGCGATTTCCTCATAAATCCAGCCTCTTGCATTAGTATACCCCCTTGAAGTCCGAAGAAAGAGTCTGAACTATTCAATCTGAGTTTTGTGGTTTCTTTGATGGAAGCTTTGTGCACAGAAAAGATTATTCCTTTGCATTATAGAAATTCCAAAACATATACAGTATACTGAACCTCATCTCCCCATCATCAAGTTAAGCAGTGATCAAGATATGACCAAACTTGTTTCATCTATAATCCCTTCTCCACAACCCTGCTCATCAGCTTAATTATTTTAAAGCAAATCTCAAATATTAAGTCATTTCATCCTTAAATATTGGAGTATAATTTCTATGACATAAAGACTTTTTTTCTTTTAACATAATACCTTTACCTTTCATACACACACACAAAAAATGATTCTTTAATATCATATCTAGCATCCAAATTTCCCTGATTGTCCCATTTTTTGGTAAAATTTATTTGTTCAAATTAGCATCTAAACAAGACCCACACATCATATTTGGTCTTCTGAAACCTTTTAATATTTAAGTTTTTCTTAAGTTCAGTCCACATATAAACTTTTTAAATTTATGTTAACAATCAATTTTAATTGATTAAGTTACTCCCCCTTCAAACTTAGTTAAAATTCTTTGAGAATTTATTTCAATCAGAATTTATAAATTCGATGTATAAACTTAAAAAAAATGAACTGTCTTAATAAATAGACCTTCTAGAGTTTTTTAAAGATCCTGCCAATCTGTTTTAGTAAAAATAATTCATCTTAATTCCTTTAAATAAAAAAATATTCCTTTAAATATTAAGGCTTCAAACTTACTAAAATTTCAACTTAAAATCTTAAGTCTAAATCAATTGCTTAGTACATATTTAAGTTTAAAATTTTTTAAGATGCAGGCAGGAATGAAGGCAGGCAGGCAGGCAGAGGAGGAAGAAGCATTTTATTTTATTTAGTTGTTCATCTTTGATTGTCCCCCTGCCACAGGGTCTTGAACTGGGTCCTTGGGATGTGTGTGAACAAGCCAGTGTCCTTACCCGCTAAGCCACCCATGTGCACACCAAGTTACAATTTTTAAAGGAGCCCAATTCCCTTGAATTTACAAATGCTTAAAATACTCAATATACACAGATTCTTTAAAACTAACTATGGGTTAGATCAGGAATCAGCAAATCATGGCCTATGGGCCAAATAGTGTGCCATCTGTTTTTGTAGACTGTGAAATAAGATTTCTTTAATTAAGACTTTATTTTTTAGAGCAGTTTTAAGTTTGCAGTGAAACTGAGCCAGAAGCATCGAGTTTTCATAAACCCTCTCTCCCCACATACTCTTCTCCACATACAGTTTTTTCTATCTTGCACTGATGTGGTACATTTGTTATAACTGATGAACCAATATTGATAGGTTATTATTATTAAACAAGTTTATAGTTTACATTACAGCTTAGCCTTTGCGTTGCATATTCTATGGGTTTTGACAAACATGTAGAAGAGGTATGGAGCCACCATACAGAATGGTTTCACTACCCTAAAAACTCCCCGTGCTCCGTATTCATGCCACTGTCCCTCCCCCACCCCTGCCATCTGAAGCCCTGACAACCACTGATCCTTTTGCTGTCTCCATGGTTTTGCCTTTTCTAGAATGTCAGGTAGGTGGACTCATACAGGATTATTCAGAGTATGAATTTCAGATTGGTTTCTTTCTTTAACGATATGTATGTAAAGTTCCTCCACGTCTTTTATTCCTCATTATTACTGAATAATACTTCAGTGTCTGAATGTACTACATTTTATTTATTCATTCCCCTATTGAAGGACATCTTGGTTGCTTCCAAGTTTGGGTAATTAGGAATGAAACTGCTATAAATGTTCAAATTCAGGATTTTGTACCGATGGAAGTTTTCAATGCATTTAGGTAAATATCAAGGAATGAGAACGCTAAATCATATGTATAGGTGTAGTTTTGTAAGAAACTACCAAACTGTCTTCCAAAGTGGCTGGACCATTTCACATTCCCACCAGCAATACAAACGAGAGATTTCACCAACATTTGGTGTCATCAATGTTTTGAATCTTTCTATAGCTATATAATGGTATCTCATCATTTTAATTTACAGTTCCCAAAGGACATATGATGTTCAACAACTTTTCATATGCTTCATTTCCATTTGTATATCTTCTTTGGTGAAGTGTCCAGATCCTTTGCCTGTTTTTTTTAATCGGTTATGTATTTTCCTATTGTTGTATTTTAAGAGTTCTCTGTATATTTTGGATAATAATCCTCATAAGATAAGCATTCTGCAAACATTCCCTACCTCCAATCTGTGACTTGTATTCATTCTTTTGAAATAAAGATTCTTACATTTTTTTCAGAAACACTTTTATTTAGTTGCTCATCTCGGCTGCTCCCCACCCCCGGCTGCAGGAGGCAAACCTAGGTCCTTGGGATGTATGTGGACTGCATCCAGCCACTTCTCCACCAGGGCATGCCAGGTTCTTACATTTCTAACTGGTTGGAAAAACATTTTAAAATACCATTCTGTGTCAGGTGAAAATTATATGAAATTTAAATGTTGGTGTCCATAAATAGTTGTACTGGCACACAGCCATGCTGATGCATTTATACACAGTTGCTTTTGAACTACAAGAGTTAAGAAGTTGCTGTCGGATGTACGTTAGTCTCTTATTGCTTTGCCTGATGCCCACGGCACAAGGACATGGATATAACCTGAGAGCTGAGTGCTGTGTGCACCACCAATGATTTTCAATTTATTACCTGTACACACTCATTATGTTAAAATAAGAAAAGTGCACTTCACTTTTAGGAATGGCGTGATGGTGGCATGTGTTGGGTTTGTTAACTAGACAGAAAAGCATTGTTTACTCGGCAGTGACTTTAGCTGTCCTCAAAGATTACATACAGTATGCATCCGCATTACCAGACACAGCATTCGTCGCAATATTCCCAGCTCACAGGAGAGCAGTGATCAGAAAAATTAGAAATGCAGAACAAAGTATCTCATCACTGCAGAACCTTTAACAAGAATGAAAATGGGACTGAGTTGTAAGGTTCCAAGTGGCTCGTCTGTTAGCCAACTAAGGGAGGCCACCACTGATGGTGAGTTCATTAGATCATCTGATTGTGGCCGCTGAGGAAGGGGTCCAGAGAATGCGAACGTGTTAAGACTGTTCTTTCTGCAAGGAGCGTGGCTCAGTGAGTTAAGGACGCTGGGAACAGCATCAGCAGTCGATTAAGCAACAAGGCGCAAGATTGTGCATGGTTCCCTCAGCTCTTTATCGGTTGGTGTTCTGACACCACTTAGGTGTTTATTCAAGGATTTGATGCTGGGTTTGAGGTGACTAAAGACGTGCCTCCCTGCACTGGTCACACGAAATAACTAAAGGCAAGATAGTTTCCAAAAGTTGAGAAAACACTTATTCGATAAACCTGAGGTGGAATCCGCTAGGAAGTTTCAGAGCTGATGACGGCTGAACAAAAGAAGGCTTAGCCCAGCATATTTACAGAGCTTGTGGGGCTGTAAGCGCCTTAAAGTCTGTGGCTATTCATTTATTGTCCCCAAGAGAGTACTTCACAGAAAGGGTTGGCATCTCTCATGTTGTCGAGGCAAGAGTGTCAACGGTGGACTTCACTGCCACTCCTGGACGTGAGGGTCATCAGCTCCGTGAGTTTTCTTCAGAAATAGAAACCGAGCACTGATTCAATGGTTTAGCAGTGGTTAAATGTTTGTGATTCATTCTAGCTCAGGGTCAAGACTGAAATTTGTCTAAGCAAGAAGCATCACCCTCACACGCTACTATCAACACTGAGTGGATTTGGAAAACAGCTTTTGCAGCCAACTTGGTATTTCTTAATAAATCCAACCTGAAATCACAAGGCAAGATAGCACTTACATGCAAAGCATTTCCTGTGATAGTCATTTCAACAACTACAGTGATTTGAATCACAAGTAAATCAAGCTCTTTAAACACTTCCTGTTCTGTCAAAAATAGACCTCAATTCCCACGCAAATTTGCAGCAGATATATTTTCTAAGATCCAGCAGTGACTTTTGGACCTCAAAGTAAATGGAAACTTCATATCTCAACATCCAGTCTGTTGTACAACTGTAGAGCTTCTACCCACCCTTCAACTGGAAGCGATTCATCTGAAATATAATGGCATGCTGAAATGCAAGTATTAGGAGAAAAATCGAAAGGAAATCTATAAATGTCTTCCGAACGATGAATAGAGTCAATGAAAATCATGTCTTCATAGATTGTTTTCAATATTTGAAGTACCTATCTGAATGAAAAACATTTTCAAAAATGAAACATAAAATCTTAGTACAGATTGGCATGCCCTGGTGGAGTAGTGGTTATTTCAGCTACCTGTGAAGGAGCACAGTCCACCTACATCCCAAGGCCCTGGGTTAGCATCCCGGGTAGGGAGTCGGGTAAGGGTGGGGAAACAATACGAACAACTACATAAAAATAAAATGCTTCTTCTCCCTCCTCCTGACTGCCTACATGCCTTCATTCTTGCCCGCACCTTTCCTTTAAAAAAAAAAAAATCCTATTATAGATCGGCATTAACAGAAGAACATTCGCAATAGATTTTGATATAAAATATTAACTCTGAACCTCAACAAAGCAATACATTATCCTCCCCAAAACACAATCCCTTCTTCTCATCAGCAGACCGGATTACAAAAAATATATACCCAATTGCTATTATTATTCTTGTAATTTTACCTAGAAGGAATTTGTGGAAATTTGTTTTCTCTCGTTATATAAATACCTCCATAGATTGATTTTACCTCTTGGTCCACAAAGCCTAAAATATTTAGTATCTGGCCCATGATAGAAAAAGTTTGCTGTTTCCTGGGTTAGTTTATATTAAATATTCACACACCCACACGCTCTCTCCCTCTCCCTCTCTCTTCTAAATCTTGCTGAGGCTAAAATATACTTTTCCTAATAAACAACAGTGAACAATTATGTCATTAAAAAATGGGAGTGGGGGCTAGATAACCTAACCTGCCATTTAATTTGGAGGCTGTCTTCTAAATCTGCAGAATCGCTTTATAACCAGAGAGGCTTCCAGCCAAACAATTATCAGGTGAAGGCTATTCTCACAGAGCTAAGGTCGGTGTCTCCAGATGAGGGTGGCAGCTCTCTCGGCCTTTCCAAGGCACTTCTCCTTATCCTTCCGCTCACATAAAAATGCCACCCCCATCCCGCTGGCTGTGTCTCTTGATTGGATCTTGAAATGTCTGGGCTCTTCGAGATGTAAGTGATTTTCCCTGTAGAAATCCTAAGGCTTTCAAACTTGATGGAATTCTGCCCTTATCCCCCACTTGACTTCTGTCTCTTAGACTGTGACTCTTCTGAAAATTAGAATGATTCCAGATTAAATGCTGGTTATCTCGTGTGGTTCCCTCTGATCTGTGGCCACAGTCTTTAAGCCATTCCACTTACATGAACCTTCTCACAACCCTTTCTATAGTGGAGAAAAGAAACCCTGTTCCCCCAAAGCCACGTGAGGCCACTGAACATACTTAAACATGCCTCATCCTAAATGAGATGTGCTGGAGTCTAAAATACACAACAGATTTCTACACAAAAAAGTGAAATATACCATTTACCATGTGTTTCGCATAGTATGTTGAAGTGACCTTAATTTCTATGTATTAGGCTAAATTAAATATATAACACTTTGGCAGATCCTGGTGGAGTGTTGGTTAGGTCTGCCACCTCCAGCCGAGCACAGTCCACACACATTCCAAGGACCAGGGATCATGTCCTGGGGCCGGGGAGAGCAACCAAGATGTACAACTAAATAAAATAAATAAAAAATGTTTCTTCCTCCTCTCTTTCTGCCTGCTGGCCTACTCATCTTCATTCTTGCCTGCATCTTCTCATACATATAACAATTCATTCATTTCATCTGTTTCCTTTTACTTTTTTTAAAGTGGGTGCTAGAAAATCTAAAATGACATAAGGGGCTTACACCGTATTCCTCTTGGACAGCGCTGCCCTAGTGTCTCTTTCTCCCACTGCCCAGCCCCTGCCCCAAGCTCGCCCCTCCTTTCCCAGGCTGCCCCGCGGCTGTGCTCCGAGTCCACCTGGTCCCTCCCAGGCCGGAGCGGGACGCAGTCTTTATGTTCCCACCACTACGTGGGGCACAACAAAGGCCAGCTGAGGAGTCAGACTGACCTGGTCTCAAGCCCAGCTCCGCCTCTGACAGCCTCTGGAGCTTAACGAGTCATTACACTGTCTCGGCCTCAGCCGCCTCCTCTCTGAGACGGGGATGATGAGGAGATCTACCCTGTCCAGGGCTGGTAGATCAGAGCAGCCCTACACGCGGTGTGCCCAGCACAGCACCTGGACTCACTGCTCACGACCGCACCTGTCAGCAGGGCTGTGATTACTGACAGTCCCTCAGGTAAGGCTTCCCCACCACAGAGCCACCAAACTGCCATGTTCTGGCTACCTCCCCATCCCACGGACAAAATGTGTCTACCTAGCATTGTTCTAAATGTTTTATGTGACAGATAATGATAGTAATAAATAAACATGTTATGTGAGTTGTCTGATCTAACCCTTACCAATCCTGGGAGATGAGCACTGCCACTGTCCCTGTTTCATCACGCTATCATATCCTGTTTCATCATTAAGAAACAGGGAGCCTAAGTGTAGTGCATATATGTCAATTTTCGCTATATTGCATTTTCATGCCCGAAAGCCCTGACTGCCTCTCTCTGGGCTAGTCAGTCCTTCAACATGGCAGCCGGCCCAGCCAGACAAGTCTTGGAAACACAAACCGACCAGGGCAGAGTCCTCCCTTCTCTATGTGGCCCTTACCCCCAGGAAGCAATCGTTTTCTGCCTTAACCATCTCTGACCCCAGTGCCAGGCAATTAGTGTCCATTCCTGTAGCCCAAATCCCACTGCAATTATTCAACTAGCCACTTCCACATGGTCTGGGCCCTGCCTTGCCGATCCTGAGGAATCCCCTCTAAAGGGCATCCTAAACCTCCCCCTCAATCAAATCCTCCACCTCCTCACTGCCCGGTGTTTGCGAGGAGTCAAGTAGTCGTGCATGCTGAGTAACTGTCCCCTGTCTCCAGGACCTGTGATTCTAATGAGCTCTTCTCCTGAGTCTGTCCTCTGTCTCCTGCTGTGGCTGCACCCAACCCAGACCAACCATCTCACAGATGAATACAAAGCACTCGGTAACCTCCCCGATCTCACACAGCAGGTGCTGAAGCCCAGTTCCGACCCATGTGACTGCCTCCCAGCCTCCATGCCATCAGGAAGTTCAAGACTCTGGGCTGGAGGAGAGCAAAGTGTGAATGTAACCGAGGGAAAGGACTTGGGAGCTGAGCAGGCCTGGGTTCTAGTCCCAGGTTGGCAGCAATGCCCCTGCCCCTGGGGTTCCTCCAGCTCCTATGTCTCTGTTCACCACCAACAAAATGTGAGGGATGTGCTAACAGTGACCTCATCAGACAGCTCTTACTCTCCCTAAGTTACGACGAGACATGAGGCTCAGAGAGCTTGGGGGACTTGCTGAAGTCACCCAGCTTGTCTGTCACAGGACGGGACTTGGGTCCACATGTTTTCTGTTCGAATGAGGCAGTTGTTCCACTGGCTTCTACTTCTCAGTGTCCCTGCACTTAGCTTGTGGGCGGTCAGAAGTGCCAGGCTCCAGGGGCCCTTGCCGGGGAGGGAAGTGCTAGAATCAGCTTAGAGGAGCTCTGATTGCTAAACATTCAGGAATTTCACCAGTCCACTGTTAAATAGGTTGCTTGACATCAACCATGGGGAAAGTATTTACACCGTAGAATTTGGCAATTCTATGAATCAGGGCGTTTCTTTCTTTTTTTCCCTGAGAGCCAGTTTACAGCACACTCTAGATGACCAGGAGGGACAACCAATCGGAATCCCAAAGTTGCAACAGCGTTTGGAGAAATTGGTCACATGCAACACACAGATGTTCCAGATCATTAAGGACATCTGAAATCATAATGTCCATCTCCATATTTCACATAAGGAGAACCTGAAGTCCAGAGGGGAGACAGGTGCTCTGTTCTTTATAGTAATGTGTGACAACGGGGCTCAAACAGGGCCATGCCCTGCTCTGGTTGCCCAAAGTCCAAAGCCTCTTATTGACGTGGAGATGGAAATGCCCTTACTCCTTCATTAACCCAATATTACAAGCCCAGAAGGCTACAGGCCTGACCCACAGGGAAATCCAGGTCTCCATGGTGGAACCTTCTGCCCCTGCTCCCCCATGTTCCCTCCAGGGAGCTCACCTTGGCCAGATGAGTAGCCAACTTGTCCCTGGCATCCTTGGTCTCCTTCAGTCCATTCTTGAATGCTGTGTCCACCACGTCACATTGCTTGCGCAGGTCAGAGGTCGTCTGAGACAAGACTCGGTCCACCAGGGCCTTCAGTGCCAGGGAGTTGTTCCTCTGCCTGTCAGCCTTCTCCACGTTAGTGTTGGAGAAATCCAACCAGTCTTCCAGACTCACAGAGCTGAAACAGAACTCACGCATTCATTCCTGCTCCTCTGGGTCGGAAAAAGAGTGGAAGAAGGGGCTAAACTCCTGGAAATCCTCTGAAAGCTAAGTGTACCCCCATCATCAGAAGAACTAAGGATGTTTCCCCATCTTTAGGCAGTGGGCATAGTGGTCTATTGGGGACAATAGCTGTCACTTTGGGGACTCTATTTACTCTGTTCCAAAACTGGGCTGGTACTTTATAGTCATTATCTCACTAATCCCCACGATGGCCTAGCGAGCTAACTTTTATGACCTCCATTTTACAGAGGAAAGCTGAGGCTCAGAAAGATAGTAATTTGGTCAAGATCACACAGGTGGGGGCAATTTGAACCTCCAAAAATAATAACAGTAACAGATTATACAATTATAATACACTGAATACACTGAATAGGAACGTGTGAGTCCATATTGATGTAAATAAATGGATCGACTACCCGTCTGACTTGTGTCAGACTAGTTTATTTGCTGCTTTATACAACAACACTAATAAATCTCAAAATAACATTATTTTGTGGAAGTGAAAGAAAACCGACACACAAAATAGATCGCGTATGCCGCTACTAATAAGTGCAAATGCAGGCAAAACAAACCCACTAGAAGTCAAGAACATGTCTATCTTCAGAGACATGAGAGGGGAGGTTGGTCAAGAGGAAACAGGTTGGGAGCTGCTGTGATGGCAACATCTGATGTCTTGACCTGGTCGGAGATTGTTCAGCATGTGGGTAGAGGAGGCCTCTGAGATGGCCCCCAAGCCCCTCACCTCTTGGTATGCCATCGTCCCTTGTTGTGCGAGATGAATGCATTGACTTGTTTCTCACAATGAGACGATGTCACTTTCTCTTGGCTCACTCACAGTGAGAGAAGCCAGCTGCCGTGTCATGAGACCTCCCCGTGAGCAAGCCCATGTGGCAGGGCTGCCATTACCTCACAAGTCAGCTTGCAAGTGGATCCCTGCCCCGAGGCTGGTTGAGCCTTCAGACGAGACTGCAGCCCCAGCAGACAGTCTGACCACAACCTCCTGAGACATGAGACCAAGGCACTCAGCCAAGCAGTGCCTGGGCTCCTGACCAACCCACAGTAACTGTGAGGTAACAAATTATCATTTTAAGCTGCTAAGCTTTGGGGTAGCTTGTTACATAGAAAAATAGGAACAATACAGTGACAATTCATTAAACTGTGCATTATGATTTGTTACTTTCCCATATGTTTACTTCAAAAAATGTCTGAAAAATTAGAATGTTTGATATATGGTGTAATATTAGCTGAAAATATAAACTAAATGTTATAGGAAAGACACAAAGTGCAATCCCATTTTTATAAGCAAAACAAAATGTATTTGCGTGTGTGAGTGTACTTGATGCATAGTTTGTATGAATATAAAGATGCCACTGGTTATCCTGGGCCACTGGGGGTAATGATGGGGAAAATTATTGACTTGCCCTTTAAATGTTTTTAGATTCTTTTACTGGTTTAAAATAGGAATAGACAGAAGAATAAATTTTTAAAGTGTAAAAATGTTATATCAGACTTTCTTAAAGGAAGCCTTGCCTGAAGGACCGAGGTGGCTCTGGGCCTGTCTCAGGGTAGTCCCCACTCAGCACCTGCCCCATCCCGCCTCTTTCTAGCTCCCAGCCTGCTCTCCAGACCACGTGCTACGTCCACCCCACCACCTGGCTGAGAAGTGCTGGGGCATTTCCAGCTGGGAAGAAGACAGCAGGAGTGAGCCAGAAACTGGGGACCTACTCACTTTGGTTCAACCCTCACGGTATTCTCGGAATATCTGATGTTTGGTGAGTTGTTGTTGAGGGAGAAGCAGATATCATCGATGGTCAGGGCTACAAACTTGTCCCTCACATCTTTTTCGAGATTGTACTTGGCAGAGCGGTTTAGCCTGAAGAGAGAAGGCAAACGATTTCTGCCTCTGGAATGCCCAAGTGGGGCACTCCTGGGCAACCCTGCAAGATGAAGCTAAAGCTAGGCCTAGTACAGGATGATGGCATGCCTCCCCCACCTCCACACAGACACACACGCACACACGCACGCACACACGCACACAAGCGCACGCACGCACACACACGCGCGCACACACACACACCCCCCACAGACAAATCTTAAGATGCTTGGTAACAAATTAACATAACCAAGCATAGACTTCAGGATCTTCCCTGTAACTGTGACATTTTCTGAGGTCACCACTGTGCACACAGTATGTGAAAGGTCAGCTCTGGCAGGAAATGGATCTAGTGTACTTCAGTTTAAATCCAGCCCCGCCCCACCCACCACCAGAGGTGGCTGCCATGTATCCAGGACTCACTCTGCATGTCCCCAGGCCACCTCAGCATGGAAGTGCTTATGGGACAGTTATGCCCCATTCTTTTTGTGCCATGGAGCCCCGCCTTTGTAGGCACTGCCTTTTCCAGACCTGTCCAGGAGAGATGTGGAGGGTAGGCCCCAGAGAGCCCCACCTGATCTGCTCAGACACCTCCTCCGATGTGCGGGTCAACAGGGCCATCACCCCCTGGATGATCTCCTCCTCCTTAATCAGCTCCTGCTCCACTTCGTCATGTACCAGGTCAATGCCAACTCGCTTGTCCCTGACAGAGAGAGGCATAGGTCATCCCACGAGTGGAGGGAGGCAACTCAACAGCTGCCAACATGTGAACATTTCAAACTTTCTGGACAACTGGTTTAAACATCTCCCGATCCATCCAGACAATGTGGTGAAGGACGTTCATCAGTTGGTGTCTGTGCAACTTGAAAATATCCAGAAATGGTACTCCCTGATGGAGCAGCAGTTAGGTCAACCGCCTCCAAAGGATGCAGGCCACATACCCCTGGGCTGGAGTCCTGGGCTCGGCGGGGAGGAATCAGTATGAACAACTAAAATGGAAATAAAATAAAATGCTTCTTCTTCCTCTCCCTTCCTGCCTGTCTGCCTACTTGCCTTCATTCCTACCTGTACCTTTGCTTAAAAAATTTAAAAAAAGAAAATATTCAAAAGATGGGTGTACCCTGTGGAGTAATGATTGGGTCAGTCACTCCAAAGGAGTGAAGTCCAGGTACGTCTCAGGGAACTGGGTTTGTGTCCTGGGTCTGGGGATAATAACCAATGTAAACACTAAATTAAAATAAAAAATAAAGTGCTTATTACTCCTCTCTCTTCCTGACAGCCTACTTACATTCATTCCTATCTGTACCTTTCCTTTAAAAAAGAAAATATCCAAAAGACAATGAAGAAAAACAGTTGGTCTGAAAAATGCCAGTTTACTCATCAATTTGGTCACTGGTTCTGAAATTTTCCCTCATCCATTTATTGGAAACATTGTCTTTTGACTTAGAATTTCAAAGATATATGTTTTCTTCTTTGACTCCAGTCCTGTTTCTTCAATAAGGATTTGAATCCAGAAAGGTGCTTCTTCTTCTTCATCATCATCATCATCATCATCATCATCATCATATCAATATTAGCATTACCCTCACCACTGAGCACCTACTATGTGCCATGAATTGCACTGAGCCCTTTACATGAATATTTTCATTTAACTCTTTCAGGTACATATGAGGAAACTGAATTTCAGAGAGGTTAAGCAACTTACCCCATGTTACAGAACCAAGTGTTACACATGCTTTTAACCACTATGTGATATGACTCCCCAAACTGACCGGTCACTTCCATATTTATTCTTTTCTACCCCACATGACAGTGCTTAGCAGGAAGGTCTCCCACTCGCCATCTGTGAGACTTGACATGTGGTATATAATTTACCCGTGCCTCAGTTTCCTCTTCTGTGAGATGGGGATAATTAATAGTAATTCATCGGGATGTGGCAAGGAACAAATGAGATCTAAAAGCAGGCAGTCTGGCACACAGTGGGACGTAATCAGTCAACTTAGCAACTTCAACATTCTAATTACCCCTAAATGCAGACATGAGTCAACTGAATGTTAGCCTCTTTGGTCATCTCTACATCCGTTTGCTTCACAACTCTCTAAATCTGACTGGGAAGATTGTTGCCTGAATGCTTACGAGGGATCTGGCTCAGCTCTGAGGGAACAGGTCTTTCCAGGAGAGGGAACTATGTGGGGAGCCCTGGTGCCTTTGCAAAACCGCAGTAACACAGCACACCTAGCACCTCCCACTAAGAGTGATGAGTTATGGGTTAGAGAGGTCACTGGGGGCCTAATCTTGGTGAACACTCTGGACTATGCTAATAAGTTTGAGCTTTATCTCAAAGGTATTAGAATATGGGATTGTAATAAAAGGATTTAAAGTATGGGGTGACCTGTCACCATCTGCATTTGAAAGAGTTCACTCAGTAGCAAATCCGAGGATGCAGTGGATTGGAGAGGGCTCTTCCAGCAGCAATAAGACCTGTTAGGGTACACCGGTGAGGACTACAACAAGGAATAGCTCTGAAAATCAGCATCACACCAGAGGAGAGCAGATCCTCCTCCTACTGTCTTGTGGATAGAAATTTTAAGAAAAAGGCATGTTTTTTACCTAATAACTGTCTCCCACTCATCTCAGACTAATATGCATTGCAGAGGAAACCTGCAGAGACCAATGACCCACCCAGCTCACCAACAGACACCAAGCCTGGTCTGGAATTGTCAGGGACATAACCCAGCAACTACTGGAAGGAGTCAGGAAACTTTGGGAAAATGCTTTTGATCCCTGGAGGCATTAAAGCTTCAGATGTTACTTCAAACCAGATCACTAAAGTGCCGTTACAACCTCCTGGGAGAAGTCTCGAGCTGCTGAGCCCCCACGACAGCCCAATTCAGCAGGAAGTAATCAGAAAGAATTGCCGCTCCTGTTCCCACTTCTAACTTAGAGTCTCCTGTATAATTCCCAAGGCTGTAAACTAATTTGAGGATCAAGAGGGGTGAATATGGTAGAAAATGTTTCCTTGACCCCAAGGCAAGAGTTAGTCAGCCAGAGGTTTTACACCCTGTTTACATGACCAAGGGCAAGCAAGCAAGCATAGCACTCCTTCCCCTGCAGCTATAGATAAGAGCTATCAATAGAAACCATAGCCCTACCCTGCAGTTGTACCAAGCAGATAGACCTCTATCCCAGGGTATAAAAGAAGTTCTCCTAGACCCCCAGCTGCTCAGCTTTGGGCACCGGTGCTTGTAATAAAGTGCTATTTTCTCTTAAAAAAAAAAAAAGAGGCATGTTTTCACAATGCTATCTGGATTACCAAGGGCTTCTGGATGGCTCTGTATATCAGAAAAGATTTGTTCTCTAGTAACTGCACTGTCTGTTCTGTTTGCTCAAAATAAAGACTACCGTTTCCCAGCTTCTCTTGTACAGCCAGGTGACAAAGCTCTGGCCAATGCAATACAAGCAGAAATGATGACTGCCAAGCTTGCTAGAATGTAGACATAATGGCTGGAGCTCCAGCTGCCTTCTTGAATCCCAAGATAATTTGGGAGTTTAAGCCATGAGCAATGGAGTAACAAAACAGAAAAGACCCGGAACCCTGACACCATGGCACACCATGCCAACCCTGAGATGACTATCTCCAAACTCCTTGTGAGAGAGAACAAAACTACCTTATTCAAGTTCAGTGCTATTTTTGCAGTTTTCTGATTATCCGCAGTCATATTTAAATTAGTTAAGAGTGGAGTTTAGACATGGAAGAAGTGTAGTGCTCCTTCCACTGCCTGGTACCACAGACATGCTCAGGTAATTCCAGGCTCTTAAAGAACACAGGTGCATTTGCCTCCTTCTAACCGACCACCTAGAAAGTCAGCATTTACAACACAGCACTCCATTTTTCACAACAGATGAGTCATTTGGGAAACTTTCCTCCTACCTGTATGCCCGGCACATCTGAGTGATGTGCAAGGGATCTTTTAAGCTCTCCAGGGCATTCTCCAATCTGGTTTGAAATCTTAGTAGATCCTCAGTTTCATACACAAGCTGCTGAAGTTTGTCATCTAATTCCTTCTTCCAAAAGCTGACTTCCTCGAGTCTCTGCTCTGAAGCACACAGATAAGTTACACCAATCTTACTCAACCCCAGTGTAGCCAGCTCTTCTATTAGAAATGTGAAGACTATCGTAAAATTACCTGAGATATGTAAAGGAGAGAGGGAGGGCGAGGGAGGGAAGAACTTCTTGTATTCAACATCGCATTACCTCAAAGATTATACTGCATTTGACTCTGATTCTTCCATGCCCACTGTTTTCAGTAACTTCTAATTTTATCAAATATATAGATGTAGATTGTTTGAAAAAAAGCAAATAGTATCCTAAGTATTGCAATTCTCAGATCTATCACTATGCACGCCCACTTTCTAGAAACAACCACTTTTTAAACACTTTAGTATTTCTTCTGGCATTTGCTTACATGGCTATTTATTCAGTATCAGTTTTAATATTACTTATTGATTACTTATATAGGAATTTGCTCTTACACAACTTACACAACATACTTCTGCTCCTTACATGTTCCCAACACACTTGAATAACTACTTTGTTAAATAATAACTTGGACCCCTTTGCCAACGACCAATAAAAAGTTGTCTGCGGCTTTTGTACTCAGCACAGTGCACTAGAACTGCCTATGAACTTTCTCCTTGTGCTGGAGAGCTGCAGGGATTGAGACCTCTGCCCCACCAACATCAAGCAGCACCCTATAGCCGCTGTGCCTAGCAAAGTACCCCAAGGATGACTATAATCTCTCTCCCTGTGATGGAGAGCTTTAGTGAAGGAGACCTCTGCCTCCACCAACAACCAAAAGCTGCCTGAGGCCTCTGTGCTTGACAGAGCACATTGAAGCTGCTTGCTAACTTTGTCTCTGCACTGGAGTACTGTGTGTCAGTGGACTGTGAGAGAGGAACCACCACCCACCTGCCCTCACCACAGCTGGTAGGTACCACAGGGAAACAGAGTCAGCGGTCTAGGTGACAGCTGCTAGCGAGGGAAACCACCCTGCCCCCACCAAAGCAAAGTGGTAGGCACAAGCCACACTCGGACTCAGCATCATCATATGGGAAGAAACAAAAAGAAAATAAAAGGAAAATTACAGTACTAAATTCAGAGCAAAGAAAGTTATGCCAAAATCTAAGTCACCAAAAATATGCAAATGACCCAAAGAGAGGAAGACACCAGCAGCTCCCCAGAGAAGAAATCCATTGGTACTAATTGGTACTAACTGGCAAACAAAGAACTCAAAATTATAGTTATAAAAAATAAAGCTGAATGAGATGCAGAAGTCACAATCAACTATCCAAAGGCAATTGGAAGACCTCAACAAAGAAGTGATCAATCGAAAGGAGTATCTCACCAAGGAAATTGAGGCTATGAACAAAGTCCTGCCAGAAATGCTAGAAATAAAATATACACCCAGTGAACTGAAAGTAAAGATGGAAAATGCCATAAAAAGACTCAATCTCACAGAGGAATGAATCTCAAAAATTGAAGACAAGATCACAGAGGCAATCCTCATAGAAGAGGAGAAAGAAATAAGAATGAAGAAAATGAAGAAATTCTGACAGAAATATCAGACATCATGGGAAGAACTAACATAAGGACAATAGGTGTCCCAGAAGGAAAGAAGAGGGAGAAAGGAACAGAAAACCTATTTGAAGAAGTAATAGAGAACACCACGTCTGCCACAAAAGGTGAACACAGAGGCTCAAGAAACAGATAGAACACCAAACCTTACATGTCAAAAGACCTATGATGCAGATATAAAAGTCTTCAATGATCAAGTTGATGAATTTTTCAATCAGCCTGCCTTGAAACGGGTTCTACAGCAGGGAAAATGAAAACAAAGAGCCACTAACCCCTAAGAATAGTGATAACAGTGAAATAAAATCAGAAACAAAGACAGGACCAACAGCAGAGAACAAAAAAGCACTAAAGGAAGAGAGACAAACATGGAATGTGTTCAGACATGTAAATATGATATGGCATCAGCTCATGAAAGACTACCCTAGAGCAGTAAAAGACAATACACATAGTAGGAACGAAACTTAACCCTAAAGAGACAGGGAGCTAGAAAAGATAAAACTGAAAGAACCAACACTGAAAACCATCCAGAAAAAGCAAACAAAAACGAGAAAGGAAAGAAGCAACTGAGACAGAAAACAATGGCTCAAATAACAGGAATAAGTCCCTACATATCAATTATCACCCTAAACATGACTGGATTGAACTCACCAAATCAAAACACAGTGCAGATGGATGGATGGATAGATGGATCAAAAAACAATATTATGCTTACAAGGAACTCATTTCAGATCCAAAGACAAACACAGGTTGAAAGTCAAAGGCTATGGAAAATAAGTCAGACAACAGGGATGAAAGGAAATTAGGAACTGCAATACTACTATCAGACAAACTTCCACCTAAAAAGGATATCACAAGGCACCATATTATCGTCAAAGGGGTATAATCCATCAAAAAGAAGTACTTATCATTAGCACCTACATACACCTCCAGTGCTGTACCATCTAAGTATTTAAAACAAATACTGTCAGAGCTAAAAGAAAATATGGGCAGTAACACAGTATTAGTAAATGACTTCAATACCCCACTTATACCAATAGATCCTCCAGGCATAAAATTAACAAAGAAATAAAGACCCTTAATGAAACAATAATCATATGTACATAACAGCGTGTTCTATCCCAATAAAAAGACTACACATTCTTCTCAAGTGTATAGAGACTATTTTCAAGGATAGATCGTATCTTGGGACAAAAAACAAGTCTCAATAAATTTAGCAAGACTGAAATTATAGAAAGCCTCTTCTCTGACCACAGAGAAACTAGAAATTAACCAGAAGAATCACAAAAATGTGGAGACTGAACAATAGGCTTCTAAAGAACTCCTAGGATCATTGATGAAATTAAGAATTATCTGGAAACAAATGAAAATGAAAAGATGAGCTACCAGAACATGTGGAGCGCAGCGAAAGCAGTTCTGAGAGAAAAGTTTATAGCCAGACATGTGCATGTCAAAAACTATGCAAGAGCCCAAATTAAACATCTAATCACACACCCGAAGGAACAAGAAAGGGAAGAACGATAAAAACTGAACGTCAACAGAAGGAAGGAAATAGTAAAAAAAAAAAAATTTAGAGCAGAAATAAATGAAAAAAAAATCTTAGAGCTGGTTCTTTGAAAAAAATAAACAAAACTGATAGACCCCTAGCTAGACTCACAAAGAAAAATAGAAAGCCCTAACAACAAGAATCAGAAATAAAAGAGGCAAGATTACAAAAGACATCACAGAAATACAAAGGGTCGTTAGGGACTATTTCAAGCATCCATGTGCCAACAAATTAATCAATCATGACAAATGGACAGATTTCTAGAATCCTAAAACCTCCCAAAACTGAACCAGGGAGGCACAGATAACTTGAACAGACCAATCACAAGCACAGAAGAGGTAAGCAAAAACAAGAACCTAACCACATGGCTTCACAACTGAATTCCAGCAAACATTCAGATAAGAGCTAATTCCCATTGTCTTTAAACTCTTCTACAAAATCAGAGAGGAGGAAAACTCCACAAATACATTCTGAGGTCAATATTACCCCAATTCCAAAATTAGACAAAGACATCACTAA